>JAKTPZ010000166.1:0-13345 GCA_030579215.1 Maudiozyma pseudohumilis
CACCCCTGGCTACTTCCCCTTTGGGTGCATGTGGCCGCAAACGGAACGACCTCGCCCGAAAGGGAAATATACGGCACGACTCCCCGCAATTCTCAGAAACATCCGTGCACCACTGCAAAATATCGGGTCCAGATCCGATTACCGCTTTAGGAAATGTGAGTGGCCTCATGCGACAAACGAGGGGCTTTTTTTCCATTAGACTACCCGATCGGGAAATATGTATACGAAGATGCAGCCATAAATGCAAGAGGAGTGCATGCAGGAAGCTTCAGGAACGACTGGTGGGATGGCAACGAGACTGGGGAGGTTGCAAGGGGGTGTTGATGTCTGGATTGGATTGTGTTGATGTCTGGATCGGGATTGTGTTGATGTCTGGATTGGATTGGGATAGTGGGGGGTGCGAGGGGTTCACATATACCGAATGCTTAATTATTATTGGTATGTTGGTGTGAGATTGCAATTGTTGAAAAGACAACTGTATACGGGGCAAATGGGGTGTATGGTCACCATGCACAATTTTCATGGTCATGCAGAGGTCCTGTCTCTCTTGGTAAAATTTTTTTTTTCTCTGCAGGAGTGTGTTTCCTGTACGAACCGGGGCATTCCCGGCTGAAACAAGTTCGTATAGTGCATTACCCGATCTGGAAAAACTGGCAGTCATGAACGAGATGCGTTTATGCTGCTTTATTCGGTTGTGGTGGGTGTTGAGGTGGTTTCTTGGCAGCCCTATGTTATGTATGTTAGTCGTAGTGGGGTGCAGGGTAACGGGCTGGCCCGGTTTTGATGGTATAAGAGGACGGGGCTGTGTGTCAAAGGGGAAGGGAACTGGTTAAGCGAGGGTGTGTCGTGTTGTGAGGTGGTTGTGTGGTTGTATGGTCGTATAGAGTAGGTGTGGGTGCTGGAATGGGAGGTGTCTTCACTCTTGAGCTTGCGTGGGGTGGTGCACTGGTAAAAGAGGTTTGTTTATATTATTCGGTATTTGAAAGACAGTTACAGGTAGAATTGAGGGTATTTTGTCCTGTCACTTTGTAATTTGGTATGTGTACCGGTGACTCCCGCTCAAAATGACATATTCGGGTGTTGGCAAGGGTTGTACTGGGGGGCATATACACCATGTGTATCCTAACCACATTCATTGGTGGTATGGCTACGACAGCCGTGGGATTAACATAGTGTTTTGCCCATACCATCTTCCCCATAGATAGTAGCTTTACAGGGTGTCAATTATCCGTAGAATAGTACATCTAAACAGTCAGCCAGTAATATGAATCCAGAGAAGCTATTCTCGCCACTCCTTGTGTAAGAATGGATAGATCCTCTGTTTGAGTAATATAATAATATATTCACAAACACTCTTGGACGAGGAGGTTCTTGAAGTGACACTGGAGACTCTAGCAAATTGGAATTATCTCTCAGGTATTCTGTACTTGACCGATACATTAAAAACAATTTCACGTAGAAATAATTTCATTCCAAAGATATGATGTCAACAAAGAGAATATCTGGCATATTTCAACAAAGAGAATATCTGGCATATTTCAATAAAGAGAATATCTGGCATATTTCAACCTGGATACACCAATGTGAAACATCCCAGGACATTTAATCGTGTTGAAAAGGCATCTACAAACCACGCCTTAAATAAACGACTTTTTGAACATGTTTCTGCAGGTCCAAAATGAGCTAGTGGCTAGAATGTGCAAGTCAGCCAACGTAGAAATCTACATCCGTAACTTTAACCCTGTGTAGCTTTAAGGTACATAAACCGCTCACACTTGATATGTGTGCCACCTTTATTTTCCAGAAGTTGCCCAATGTTAACTACAGGATGCATTTCGCATAGTAATGTAAACAAGATAAAAGAATAGAAAGACAAACGCGATAGGCGCATGAGGAAAGATGACAAGGAAACTGTCGGAAATTATCTACAAGATAAATTATGCATTATGGTAATGTAAGAAAGATAATAGAAGAAAAAGGCATGCACGATGCACGTATGAGGAGAGCATAATTACAGCCTCCAACGAGGAATCGTATATAAGAGAGACACTTTGGACTTAGATATAAGTTAATGTCTCGCTAAATAATTATTTACTTTGTACGTAGGTTTAAGAGGACGACGTATTTTGTCTGTAAAATTATCACATAGAACTATGAGCAATATTAATCTCCTTCAGAAACATATAGAAAAGAGAAAGTTTGGCCTTAATTATGAGTCATTTCCCACTAGTCATATACTTCGAACATATGTTTGCGAGGGCAACACATCAATAGAATGAGAATTCAAATAGTCTTCGGTTTCTATTGTCCTCGTTATATATCATTTGGCATGCAAATGCGTAGTCCTCTTACACATTCGTGTAAAGTACTTGGTAGGTATGCATTAGCAGTAATTCGTATCTGAGTCAACAAAATCCTTCTCGTATATTGTTTAAAATTGGGGGCTGCAATTAGTAATAGTCTCACGTTTGCATTGTGTAAACTATCAAAATAGTTGTTGCACATTACAATTTTACTCGATATATCCCATGAATATTTCTTGTAAAAGTTGTTTGTTTACAATTTTGATTCAACGTTAGGTATTTAGTGTTGACTATTACCAGTCCCACCAGATACCACCATTGTCCTCAGCATTGCATATGGAGATTGTCCTAATGATAATAAACTTTTTTTCTTATCAGCTCTCTTCTTATCAGCCCCCCTTTTTTTCCCCGGCATCCATCTAAAGCGTAACCATGGTTACCGTACGAGCAACATCATCATCCCACAAATTTGTATTAACTACTCAACAAGGAAACACCAATATACCATGGAACATCTTGTATATATATTACACTCTGGAACATCTTGTATATATATTACACTCTGGAAGCTCCTGCACAGCCACTACGCTCCTGCGCTCGTATAGCCGGCCGCAGTCACACTAGTCAATCCCTGCACTAACCCAAGGTATCCCCTCCCCCACGCGAAATAAAACTGACGGAATATTATGTATTGTAGTAGTAAGTAAGTCTAAGTAGAGTTGAATAATGTACATATTGTTGCTGGCTAGGTTTCGATTACACCAACAACAAGGCCAGGGCCATTAGCCCGGAGACACGCAGGGCAGCGGCACCACCCTGGTATGCAGTCAAGGCGTGACTGGAGGTGGTGTTGTTTGCACTGGCACCTGGGTACTCAGCGGCGATACTGGCTGGATGCTGGGCAACTGCAGTGGCGCTGGATGTGCACTCTGCGCATGGTAGAGTGGAGATACGTGTGCTCTTGTGTGTGACTGTTAGCACAGTGGTCTCTTCTGGGGAGCTGCTGGCGGCAGAACGAGGAGTCTCGGCCTCAGCAGCGACTGTGGCTTCACTGGCACCAGCGGTGGTAGAACAGGAAATAACAGTGGTTGTGGTTGGCTCGCACTTCTCGGTGACGGTGACGGTTCCGGTAGTACCCTCGACGACAGTCTCGGTGGTGTAAGTGGTGGAAGCACCGACGGCGGTGGTGTAAGTAGAAACGGCGTCTAGACCGGAACTGCCCTGAGACGCAACGACGACGACCTGGGAAACAGAAGCCTCTAGAGCCTGAGCGGCGATGGTTCCGTTAGAGAAGTCGAATGCTTGAGAAGTAGCGTTCTGAGGGAAGACAAGGGTGCTTGTGGTGTAAGTGGCGGCCTCAGGAGTGGCAACAGGAGCGCCGGTAACCGTGACAACAGCGACGAATGCAGACTCGGAGCAGGCGTTGTCCTGGCAATGAGTGACTGTGCGAGTAGTGGTTCTTAGCTGTGTGGCAGTGACGGAAGTGACGGAACCGTCGGAGCCGGCATTTTCAGCGGCAGCGGCAGCAGCGGAAGCGGAAGCAGCGGAAGCGGAAGCGGCAGCTCTCAATCTGGCATCAGCATCTAGAGCGTCCTCATTGACACCGGTAGACGCAGCAGTAGCCTTGGTGATGGAAACATCGCTTGTAGCAGTAGTAGAAGTGGCACGTGTGGAGGCATTGAATCCCTCGGCGGCAATGCCAGAGGCAGAAGCCAATGAAGAGGTGGAGGGGGAGGCGGAGGCGGAGGAAGAAGACGACTCAGCTAGAAGAGCACGTACAGCGGTAGAGATAGAGCTGGAGGCAGAGCTGGAGGAGGTGGAGGAAATAGAAGAGGTAGAAGAGGTAGAAGAGGTGGAGGAGGTAGAGGAGGTGGTGGAAGTAGAAGAGGTAGATGATGTAGAAGATGTGGAGGTGGAAGATGTGGATGTAGAAGATGTGGATGTCGAACTCGTCGAACTCGTTGAACTCTCAGTAGATGCTGGAGAGGTGCTTGGCACGATAGCGGCGATCAATGGCTGGACGTGCTGAGCGAACTCGCCGATATAGTTACCTGGTGGATTGTACTCGCACACGATGTATGAGTGCCATGCGTTGTGGCAGTCCTTGATGGCGCAGCCCAGCTGTTGACTCTCATCCCAGACCAGCTGAGTGAAGTGCCCCGTCGCCCTGGAGAATCCTGGGTCGGAGTAGTTGTACTGGTTTATCTCGTCGTACCACGCGTCCACGGTTCCGAGGACGGTGTACCCTATGGCGAGGTTCTCACCGTATGGTCCCTGGGAGTGTGTGAGCACGCCTGAGCAGTCGTACTGGGCGGCGTAGTCCTGGGCGTAGCCCGCGAGGGTGTCGGACCACGTGAGTGGGCCTGTGTTCTGGTGCAGGGCTCTGAGACGGTTGTGCTCGTTCAGAGTGGTAGCCTGGTCGGCGGCGGACATGGCGTAGGTAGCGTTGAAGGCTGCGACAGCCGACAGCTGTGTAGCGATAGCAAGTAGCACAGATTGTGAAAGCTTCATTTGTTTGTGTGTGGATGTATACTTGGTATGCGATGGTTGTTGTAAATAGAAAAAAAATGTATATAAAATATATATAATTTTTAAATAAACTATAAACGGAAACAACCCACAACCACTGGGACATGTCTTGCAGATACCTAAATTGCATCCTCATTTATATATGATTAATCGGGAATGCCTTGAGCGAGTCTTGTGTCGCTATCGAAGCCGGGAAGTACACAGCGAGAGTGTAAAGAGTGTAAACCAGCGTAAGAGTAAGCAGTGCAATTACCACTCCTTGAACGACCCCGTAGACACATACGTCTACTGTCCATTGTCCCAGGACATTTCGTGCTGCGTAGCACGCCCGGCTATTATCTAGACCCAGAAAAGGCAAACAATAGCCGCAGCACGAAATTTCTAACTATTGTCAGTGATTGCTGAGCCGCCAGGTATTGTCAATACCGTTCCCCAGAGGACAATACGCAGCTACGGAAATGCAAACAACTCGATCGCACCACTTTATTGCACCAGGACGGCCTCTATTCCGGTTGTGACTAAGCGGATGTCCATGGGGTGTCCATGGACATGTCTATGCGGATGTCTATGCGGATGTCTATGCGGATGTCTATGCGGATGTCCATGGGGTGTCCATGGACATGTCCACGGACATGTCCACAAACAACCCACAGGACATCAGCACAAACCCCTGTCGAATTGTGTGCTGATTCCGCAGCCCACGCATTCGCCGCGGGCCATCCCAGAGAAACCCCGCACAACAAAAGCATGTTTCCCACTTCCCGAATAGGAAGGACCAATGACAGCACACGCCCACACAAACCCCCGCACAACACAAACAGCTGCGCAGGGAGACGACTCACCAGCGTAAATCCGCAGCCCGCATTCGGCGCTGGTTTGTTGTTTTTCGCACCGCCGGGGTGCCCGCCCTGCGCGCCTGTCTGAGGGACAACCGCCCGCTGTGTCCCAAAAGGGGGGCTCCCCCAGAAACACCAGCACACCGCCCCGGGAAACCAACGCGCAACCGGTGCTAAAACAAGGGCAGAGAAGCACGCGCACAACACCATCACCTAGAAACACGCGCACAACTGCAAAAACCGAAGCCCAGAAGTTCGCTGCGGCAGTTGCCGTGGGAAACCGCAGGCATCCGTTGCGCTTCCACACGGCGCCCCGTTCTGCGGCGTTTTCTGTGTCCAGGCAACTCTGATCCACCGAAGCCGCCGGTCGCCCTTGCGGCGTTCTACTTCGTTTCCCGTTGGTTTCCCGTTCCCATTCCGGTCGTTTCTTTTGTCCGGGGGGCCCAGGCCGTGGAATTCGGACGGCAGCGACGCTTTAAGACGCTTTAAGGCGGTTCAAGACGGACGCCCAGCATTCCGTGGAGCCTTTGCATTGCGTTGTTGAAGGTGATTTGTGCAGGCACTTCTGGGGGTTGTTCAAGAGCAACAGTGAGAGCAACAGCTACAGCAAGAGCAAGAGCTACGAATATTGATGCGTTGAGCTACTGTAAATGGACTTGGCCTTGTATTTGCGTTTGGTACAGTGTTGATAGGGCGTTAGTGTTTGTTTTTGCATTCACTTTTGCATTCGCTTTGCGTTGCTTTGCGCTACTTTACAGGGATAAGCTACTGTCTTTTCTTTTTCTAGGACCTGTTTCTTGGACTTTTGGATTCGTTCCGTGGACAATTGCTTTTCCGCTGTAGTGACGGTGCTTCATGTCTTGTGATGTTCTTTGACGTCCTTGTGATGTTCTTTTCATTTCTCCCTTTCTCCTTTACTCTCCCGGATTTTAGGTTTCCGTGTCTCCGTGGAGGCTATAATCACTGCACTATTAGGTTTGCTGTTTTCTCCGTTGAGCAGACACCTGTGTCTCTTGCTGCACCCGTTTAGTACGGTTGTGCACCTGTTCTTGGAAGTATTGTTTTGAGGGTTATACTCGCCCGGGCCAGGCCTTGGGAAGATGCGATCAACCTTGGGATTGGGAGCTGGGGTGGAATTTGCCTATTATGGAAAGTGTGGGAGCGCTGTAGTGTAGGTGGGATTGTTACAGTGTAGGTACAAGCGATATAGTGTATGTGTCGGTGCACTAGTGTAGGTGGGATCGGAATGATTGACATGTGGGTTAAGTGCATTGCAGGCAATGGGCGCTTGTTTGTTTTGCATTTTGTGTTTTGTATTTTGCATACTTTACTTTTACCAACTGCATACTCTATTTCCAGTGCTTTGTGATTGAGATTGTGCGGTTGCAATTGGAATTCGGTATGTGATTTTGCGGGGTTATGTTTGCGGGATCAGGCTGGAATGGCTGCCTGTTGATTGTAGGAAATAGCTGTCCTGTTGATTGTATGGAATAGCTCCCTGTTGATTGTATGGAATAGCTCCCTGTTGATCGTGCGCTCTTTTCTTTTTCAAATGTATCTGTTTGGGTGGGTGTGGAACTGTGTATTGAATGTTACAACTGTGGCATGGGATTGCTGTTGGTGGCAGGGAATGAGGGGGTTGGTGTTAGAGTAGGTATGGGTGGACTTGCACTTAGATGTGGATTATTGCAATTCTACATTAGAATATGCATTTGCACTTGCTATTTCGGATAAGCATCGGTACGTTTCTACCTTGGGATAGAGCATATGTGCACCCTCACAGTGGGATGGCACATATGCACATCTTCACAGGGCTAGTGCACATCTTTCTACTTTGGAATGTACACGTGTGCACTTTTATCCTGGGACAGTGTCCTAATCGATATGTTGTCCCGTAAGTGTGCATATGTAGTGGTGAATGTCAGCCTCTATTCGTATTGGTTTATTGCTACACACTTCTGAATATCAATATTTAGCGGGTTTCGAATATTCTAACAACATTGAGCCGTACTCATATAACACAATAACACTTTGCGCCACATGTACATTGTAATATCGCTTGGCCGTTCTCGCATATTGTATCAGCACCTAGCCACCCACATATTATAACTTGCATCGATACAAGTTGTAATATGTTCTACCGATACAACAATTATCATATAGTAGCAAATTTCAAAATTTAGCGGCACTTGCATATTACCCTAATTATTAATGACACTTGTGTATTGTAATATAGACGTTGCATAGGTATAGAGAAGCGCCTGGCGCTATATTGTATGTGTATTGTGCTCCATCCGCCTGCGGCTCACTGCTCGATAATCATCCGATTAGTGGAGCCTCGCCACTCCGCCTGACGCGGAACATTGCGGCCCCAATACTCCTGTACACTATTGATGTGGGGACGGCGACTTCCCCTGTGGTGTCTGTGGTGAGCGGTAGGGCTGCAGCAGCAGATGTGAGAAGGGCAAAAAGCATTAGTAGTCTCATGGCGTGGTTTTTTTAGAAGTGGGTTCCTTGAATATTTTCCTTTTGGTTCGACCTCCGACATATCCTCGCTTTATATACAGACGTCCCTTGCCCCCCCAACGAAGACTGCGCAAAGAAGGGGGCCCACGGATTTTCCGGTGATACCTTCACTACATTTCCTGACCGGTACCATGGCTGCTCGTTCGGTTGTATCGCTTCTGTGCAGCGACGTCGATGTAATGACTACGTAGTCATGGTACTCCGGTGCTGTGTCGCTGTACGTTGTGCGCTGTTTTCTGTGCGCGAGTTCTGAAAATCACGAGACAATAGCCGTTTTCGGCTTCTCTGTCACACCAGGGATTTCGTTTCTTCTTCGTTTACTCGCAAGATGCATTCTTGCTATGGCCGGATTCTCGGTGTGGTTCAGTAATTGCACAGGGGGTTGTGCTATTTCTCTGGGGAATGATTCACACTGTTTCTCTGGGGAATGCGGATGAAAAGTTGAGGATGGGCGTACTTCACGTGTTCTGGTGAAAATTCTTCTTCAGGCTGAAGGGGGGGTAAATCATTGTGTGATGTGGTACATCCTCAAGTGATTCGAGCAATACTCGTATGATTATTCGTGTGCAATTTCGTATGATTATTCGTGTGCAATTTCGTATTTTTTTCATAGCCCCCTTCCGTGGTTTCGCAATTTGTTTCTCGCAATTAAATTCCCAAAGAGCACAATATGCAGAATGGCAAAGCATTCAACTCTGATGATAGGTGCTTGGAGAATTGAACATTTCCTACAGTTTACTACCACACGAAAAATAAATAAAAAAAATTGCTGGCCTTTTCCCACTTCTTTGGTTACAAACTATTTTTGGCGTGGTGCCTCTACTTTAAGTACTAGTTGGTAATTTCGTGTGACTTGGGCCTGCGTTTTCGCGCATCTGGTACATGGGAGACTATACGACAATGGTAGGAGCTCGTTTGCCCTTTCGGGTGTTTTCGCTGACGGATGTGGTCCCGGAGGGAAACGAGGCACTACGCCAAAGGTAAATATGGTTCTAACGATGGTACGGGGTCTTAAGCAAACGTAACTGCGTATAGACCTCTTTAGGTAAAGAGTTGCGAAAAAAAAAAGAGCTGGCCGCCTATTGTTTTAACATTGTACTAGTTCCAGACTCGACGCTCAAGAGGGAAATTAAAGTAAGCCATTTATCGAGTGCACTATTATTTGACAGGGGGTGTGGGGTCGGCGTTTTAGACGTCCTTTTTCATATGTTGTCATTTGTTTTTTAAGGGGGTAAACGTTGAATTTTCTTTGGCATTGTATGCAGATGATTTCAGAATTTCGATTACTGGGTCTTTTGTTTTAGTTTACTGGGTCTTTTGTTTCAGTTTGCTGGGTCTTTTGTTTTAGTTTGCTGGGTTTAGGGATTTTTGCTTGGCCATTGAGTCTTTTTGGATCACTTTACAACCTAATAGAGATACGGGAAAGTTAATTGGAAGGACGGTTGTTTCTTTTTTATTAACAAAATGGTGGGTTCAAGTGTAGAAGAGGATTGCGTTAATTGATACCACAGCCCACTTGATCTGCTAGGGGGGGTACCCCACTAGCAGTAGTGGGGTCAGTGTAGTATTAACTGGTGGGAGCGTGCGATATTTGTGAACAGAATATAATTGAATGTTTGTATTGGCTCTGCTGGGTTTTTAGAGGTACCACATAATCTCCCCTGCTTTCCTTTAGCAATATACTTGTATGTTTCTTTAGGTGGGGGGTTGAGAGAGCCTAACCCAACTCGAGTTTTGAAAATATCTATCTAAAGTAGTTATGAAATATATTAAATCTTTATCAAAGGGTAAATACTGTACATTGTTCATATGAACGATAAGGAAGTATACATTAAAAATATCAGATGAAATGAAGAAAAAAAAGAATGAACGATGCATTAAAGAAGTGTTATGATGAAGCTGACTGCAATTAGATACCACATCTGCATACTCGTCTTACTAGACTCATTTTGTTGTGGAGAGTAGCTCTGGATATTAGCTTTGAATGCAGTTGTATCCTGTGGAGCTATTACCGTAGTAGTTGTACTGGAAAAGAGTATTAGACTGGATGAAGCATCCACATCCGCTGGCATGTTGAGGTGTTCTCTAGAAACAGGTCTCTCCGCATGAATTATTCTGAGGAGTGTCTCTTGAATAGTGTTGCCTATGTTCTCTAGTTTAGTGCTAATAGTTCTTTGAACGAGTTCAAAATATGATTCCTCATCATTTCCAATTGTCATTTCCACATATATGATGTCATTAGAAGAAGTAGGAAGCGTTTGTTTTTCATCCTCATTATGTCTCTTTTGTATTCTGTCTTCAGGAGTTTGTTCTTTGTGGAATACTGGGACTCTAGCATGCGGAACCATAGGTGGTAGAGATGTAGTCTTTAGTGTAGGTAGCCTTTTACTGCTATGAACCTGTGTTCTATTCGCGTCAATTATTCGGTTGGTAGACTGATAACCATCGTTAGATTCCATAGACTGAGTGTTATTGATGTATGCCGAAGCTGATGAAATTGGTGCTACCTTCTTACTGGTGCTTGTACCATTTCTGTTGACGTGATCTGTTGATAAGTCCTTACTTGTAAAGTTTAGATATGGAGATGATGAGGAAGTCATAGGGGAATAAATTGAGCTTGTAATATCGGGATGGATCATAGTATTTGATGTTGATGAATAGTTGAACGTGTGGGTAGATTGTGAGGTCCCAGATATACTTCCATGATTGAAGCTTGACATCGATGTATTAGATGAATATGTCACTGACGGTTTGATATGCTGGCCGCTAGTAATGGATGAATTGAATGACGCTATTGAGTGTAGAACAGAGGAAGAGACGTTACTGGAAATAGTCATACTAGTACCAGTCTTGGATACTATATTAGAATGGTAAGCTGTTGTACTGTTGTACTGTTGTGAAACTCCACTACTTTCTGTTGTTCTATTTGAATTAGACATCGATGATGATACAACATCAGTTCTTGTTACCTGACCATATGTGTATTCAGTCTCATTTCCGTATTGCATTGAAGAGACAGATGAAGAGTTTAATGGCATTAATGTGACATCAGTGACAGTAGTAATTTTCACTAATGATGTAGTGGATATACTTGATTCAGATGTTCTGTTTGTAGTTGGCAGTTGCGTCACATTTACCCTTGTTGTTCTTGATGTTATTATTGTGGACGGTTTACTTGTGTTATTCTCTGGTTGACTGTTAATTTCTGTCACATATGACGTGTTTGGATAGCTAGTCAAGCTACTTGTGTTTTTAATCGAACTTAATACCGTAATCAAGGGCCTGTTTGTATTAGATATATTAGATGTGCTCCATGAATTTGTTAAAATACTTGAAAGTGGTTGTTTCGTTGAATTTAAATCACCTGAAGGTAGCATGGTAGATAATAATTTTGTGCTTGGGATATCAATAGTTCTGTTCGAGCTTGTTTTTTGTACATGGATAGATCTAGATGTGGAATTAGATAGCATACTATGAATGCTACTGGCATCCTTGGATGTTCTTGTGTTGCTATATTGCGATGAATTCATAAAAGATACCTTAGAAACACTTGTTATTATTGTACCTGAAATCCTTGAAGAATTTGTAGATTTCACCGTTGAAATTGCAGTGAAAATTGTTGAATTATTCAAAGCCACCGTTCTGCTGAGTGTATGGTTTCCATTATGAGACGAATTTGGTTTGGAGATTGATATGTTACTTGTAATTAATGGTCCATTGGATGAAAACGTGCTCGAAGTAATATTGTGAAGGTTAGATTGTCCATTAATCGATGAAGTCATATTATTGGAAAGAGTCTGTGGTAATATAGCTGTGCTAATCTTTACTCCCGAACTGGAGTTAGAAACATGTGGAATCATAGAAGACATCATGGAGACGTTCTTAGAAACAATCATAGATGTACTGTTCAGACCTGTAATGGTTGAGCTCAATATAGTGGTTGTCCTATTGGCTGCATCCACAGACACGCTTGTTGGAATTAATGAAGTGGTGTTCACGAAACCAATGGAAGTGGACTGGACTGAACTGGAGTTAGAAACATGAGGAATCATAGAAGATGTCATGGAGACGTTCTTAGAAACAATCATAGATGTGCTGTTCACACCTGTAATAGTGGAACTCAATATAGTGGTTGTCCTATTGGCTGCATCCACAGACACGCTTGTTGGAATTAATGAAGTGGTGTTCACGAAACCAATGGAAGTGGACTGGACTGAACTAGAGTTAGAAACATGAGGAATCATAGAAGATGTCATGGAGACGTTCTTAGAAACAATCATAGACGTGCTGTTCAGACCTGTAATAGTGGGACTCAATAAAGTACTGGTCTTATTAACTGCGTCTATTGATACGCTTGTTGGAATGACCGAACTACTGTTGGAGAATCCAATGGTAGTTGAATGGTAAGAACTGGAGTTAGAAACATGTGGAATCATAGAAGACGTCATGGAGACGTTCTTAGAAATAATCATAGATGTGCTGTTCAGACCTGTAATGGTTGAGCTCAGTATAGTGGTTGTCCTATTGGCTGCATCCACAGACACACTGGTTGGAATGACCGAACTACTGTTGGAGAATCCAATGGAAGTGGACTGGACTGAACTGGAATTAGAAACATGAGGAATCATAGAAGATGTCATGGAGACGTTCTTAGAAACAATCATAGATGTGCTGTTCAGACCTGTAATAGTGGAACTCAATAAAGTACTGGTCTTATTAACTGCGTCTATTGAATCGCTTGTTGGAATTGATGAAGTGGTGTTCACGAAACCAATGGATGTGGACTGGACTGAACTGGAGTTAGAAACATGTGGAGCCATAGAAGACGTCATAGAGACGTTCTTAGAAACAATCATAGATGTGCTGTTCACACCTGTAATGGTGGAACTCAGTATAGTGGTTGTCCTATTGGCTGCATCCACAGACACACTGGTTGGAATGACCGAGCTACTGTTGGAGAATCCAATGGATGTGGACTGGACTGAACTAGAGTTAGAAACATGAGGAATCATAGAAGATGTCATAGAGACGTTCTTAGAAACAATCATAGATGTGCTGTTCACACCTGTAATGGTGGAACTCAGTATAGTGGTTGTCCTATTGGCTGCATCCACAGACACACTGGTTGGAATGACCGAACTACTGTTGGAG
>JAKTPZ010000167.1:2025-12838 GCA_030579215.1 Maudiozyma pseudohumilis
GTGGACAAGCCATCCGCAACAGGATCGCTCCTCACTAGCTGCTCCAGGTCCTGAGACATTACCGATATATATATATATCCCTTTCTTGGCCTGTACTTTGTGCCTTTTTGCACAATATTTTGCGACTCTTTTATCGATGAGGTGAGTGAAAAATTTTATCCTTATGACGTGGTGGCAGGATGCGAAATGGAACAGGGCGTTGAAGACAGGAACGAGACCTACTAGACCGCATGGAAACGGACATGTCCCACTATTCCAAACACTCACCACCCAATTCTGGGGTTTATTTAACTGTTTTGGGTCGTTGCACCAAACCCTAACTGCATTTTGTATGGGAAATCGGAGATTGCCATAGTTAATGTAGTTAGGGTTTGAACTTCACCACTCGGCGAAAAAATTTTTTCGCCCTTCCCACCAAGAAAAAGAACGACAACTTTTGAGCACTTCGAAGCACTTTTACAAACAGCAAAAGGCGTTTTAGAGTGCTTACTTTCCAGTCATTCGAGTCTCAAACACCCCATTGACACCACACACACACCACACAATTAGCATGTCTGACTACGAAGAGGCCTTTAACGACGGGAACGAGCAGTACGAGGACTTCGATGTGGAGCGCTACTCGGACGAGGATGAGATGGACGTCCGTGCTGACGGCAATGCCCAGACTGTTGGCGGCAACGACAGCAATGAGAATGGTTCTGGTCCTATCAAGGACGAGAACGGAAACACTGTGATTGTATCCGGTCTGGACGAGCAGCAGGCAAGGAGGAAGACACTCAAGGAGAAGGCTATTCCAAAGGACCAGCGCACAACTACCCCATACATGACAAAATACGAGCGTGCGAGAATCCTAGGAACCAGGGCTCTGCAGATCTCTATGAACGCCCCGGTCTTTGTGGACCTGGAGGGTGAGACCGATCCGCTGAGAATTGCGATGAAGGAGCTTGCTGAGAAGAAGATCCCGCTGGTCATCAGACGTTACTTGCCAGACGGATCCTTTGAGGACTGGAGTGTCGAGGAGTTGATCTTCGATTAGGAGGTGTACAAGGCAGCGCACATTTCTCTTCGCAAAGGGAGGTGCGAAAGACGGCTTCCTCGAAAAGAGGAATACAAAAGTGCAAACAGCAACGCATCCAAGGCATAGAGTGCATATATCTCATACAACCGGCCATTAACACCAATGTAACATATATATATGTGTATGTGTATTTTTAGAATATAAAACAACAAATATCAAGAGACGCATAGACAGGGAGATGGGCATTGGCAGGCAATTGGCCGCACTCCCCCTCTCTCTCTTATTCACGTATCGGATATCGTGGACAGGAAACTGTCGCCCTTGAAGACGCGAGTTCCTGTTGTCTTGTTTGTTGATCCGAAGGTCTTGAAGATCTTGGCAAACTGCGTCTCGGGGTCAGCGAACCCTGCATCCTTCAAGGACTGTACCAGGTCATCTAAGGGCACGGTAAGAGACGTTTCCTGGCCCAGGTGGCTCTGGGAAGCGGCCAGTATACGCAGACACTCGCGCAGCTCATTCTCCTCCGCAAACTCGCCGCTCAGACTGCCCATTATCGACAGGAATTCAGGGAATCCCACACTCTCCGCACCATTTGGCAGCATCTTGTCCAGATCTTCGTCGCTGCAGGGCTTCCCGACAGACGTCAGCATCTCCCGCAGGTCCTCCCGCGTCACAGAACCGTCGCCGTCGACGTCTATCATCTGGAAGGCATCCTTGAGTTTCGATATATGTTCCTGGCTCAGCTGACTGAAGTTCAGAGAGGCGCTGTGGTCCATTTTGTGTAGTTGTTTGGCAAATCGGGTTTCCTCTTGTTTACCCTCCTCTAGAACTGGTCAAAGTTCCCTCGAGGTAGTCAAAAAAAAAATACTGCCAAATATATCTTGAGGAAGGTGTGAAAAGTTTTAACACCGTGTTAATTATAGAAGTTGAAAGAAGGGAAGACGAGCATTGAGCAGGTTATAGGGTTCAATATATATTCGAAAGAGTACTCATTTGAATAGCAACCAATCGGCGCAATTGTAATAGAAGAATTGGTGCAATTGTAATAGAAGAATTGATCCCAGTGCAATAGAAGAATTGGCCCCAGTGCAATACAACAATTGAACCAACCCCACTGTTTCACAATGTCTGAAATAAAGCAATTACTGAAGGAGGCGAAAGGTGAGCTGGCGAACGGCGAATACGAAGATGCCATTTCCTTGTCGAAGGAGGTACTGGACCTCGATGCAGACAACTACTTCGCTAATGTATTTCTAGGCAAAGCTTATTCTAGTGAGTCCAAGTCCAAGGATGTAGGCAAGGCTGCCAAGGCATACATCGCAGCTGCCCAACACGATCCAAGTGTTATGCTGGCGTGGAAGGGTCTGTTCATGCTGTTTGAGGGCGAGGGAAAGACCATCCTACCCGGTGTCATAAGCTATAAGGAACTGTTTGAGCTGTGTCTGATGTATATGACACAGTTGCAGGCACAGGAACTATCACAAGTAGACCTGGTAAACTATCTCAAGGAACTGAAATCACAGCATAAAACCGATCACGCGTTCCTGGAGCCGTTCTATGAGGTATTCAAGCCTGGCCATGAGGAGTTCGAGACACTCGGGAGATTCGTCACTACCCCAGTCGAGTCCCTTTCGGGGCTGGTAAGGATTGTAAAGCGCAGAGAGGCTGCACAGGTAGCGGAGAATGTAAGCCAGCAGAGACTGAAGCTAAGCGCGAATGATCCACTGTACCAGTCTAAGATTAATGCACTCGCATGGACTGTCTACAAAAAGTCCAAACTCGACAGCTACTTCAATCAATTGGTAAATGTTACAGATGATGACAAGGAGAGAGCCCAATTGGAGGGCGAATGGCTAGAATACAGAATCAAGGTCCTGAAGGCAACACCTGCGGAGGAGAAGCCTGATTATTTTAACACGGTAAAGAACATGGTCGATGACATGGTATTGGTGAATCACGATTCCCTAATTGCATGGAAGTCCTATTTTGATTGGCAGGACTACGAATCACTCGACGACCTGGACCCAAAGGTTGTCCTCAACTTTTTCTCAAAGTATCCAAATGAACCTTTGGCAATTATCCTATATGCATGGGTGAACTCTCGGTTCTCCAACTACAACATCGCTGAGCTTGAAAAGGAAATGGAACTTGCGACTGGCTCCGCAGCCAAGTCTGGTGAGCAAAATGATGGCGATGCTCATAATGACGAGGACGAGGACGAGGATGACGACATTCACAGTTTGATGGAAGCTGATGACGAGGAGATCTCGGGCACTCTTAAGGAAGAGGATATCTTAAGCAGTTTAATTGAGAATATTGACAAAATCAAAAATAGCACAACTGCTTACCGTATCCTGTCTCACTACTATATGCTAAACAGGGAGTACAGTGCATCGTTGCCCTACATCAAGGCTGGTATTACTCTTATTTCATATTACCTCAGAGACCTTGGCGCTTATCTACAGCACAGTAAGCATGAGTTGACAATCGATATTGCAACATGCTACACATACATTGATGCACCAAAGAATCACCCATCTGCGCTTTCTCTGTTTGACAAGATCTTATCTGAAGACCCAAATAACATCAGCTGCATGATCGGAAAGAGTATCATAAGTATCGAAAAGGAGAAGTGGGAGGATGCATACAATCTGTTGACTGATGTCATCAGCCGCACACCATCGAACCTGGAGGTACAATCGCAGTTAGCTTGGTGTATGGGTAATCTCGGAGATTTTGACGAAGCAATTGAGATGTTTATCACTGTCGTGAATAAGATCGAGGGTGCAGACATGCGCACCATGGATTTCAAGGCCGAGAATCTCTGGAGAGAAGCCAAAATATACCTAATGAAGTATGAAGACGAGATCTCAAAGGGCGAGTCCGATATTCAGCTGGTACACACTGCATTCAAACTCCTGATCCAGATTGCAAAGTACTGTTCTGATACATTCGCCAAGAGTTACTCCTTACTTGGTGACATCTACGCCCAATATTTCAAGGATTCAACAAGAGCATTCAAGTGTTACTACAAGGCATTCGAGTTGGATTCGAGTGACGAGCCATCAGCAAGGTATATCACAGAAGTATATTGTGAGGCCTCTGATTGGAACTCTGCTGCTCAGATTTCTGATCGCTTGATTAATGATGAAGGTGCGGCAAACATCTTGCGAAAGACGAATTGGCCTTTCAGGATCATGGGTATTTCGTTCATTGAGAAGCAGATGGAGGCTGAATCAATCGAATGGTTCCAAGCTGCCATTCGTATCACGCCTAGTGATGTGGAGTCCTGGGTTGGTTTAGGCCAAGCATACCTAAGTTGCGGTCGTGTGGAGGCGGCGATCAAAGTGTTCGAAAAAGTGTTAACATTGGACCAGAATCACATTTTCGCACAATATTTTTACTCCAAGGCATTATCTGAGATTGGATTATTCGAACAAGCTATCCCTATCCTAAAAACTTTGTGTCTAAATGAACCAGAAGAAGAAACTATGGTTATGCTTCTAGCCGAGTTACAGGTGAAGTATGCGTATGACCTGTATAACGAAGGGTTCCTGATGAAATGTAGTGCTACTACGATCGAGGCTATTGAGGCTATCAAAACAGCTGTTTGCACCCTTGGTTGCTCCACCCAAAATGTTTGGATTATTCTGTCGAAGGCAATCTACCTCTTCAGTTTGGTAGAATCCCAAATTGACGATCTTCCACTGGAAAACCTCCTGGAAATATTCCAGAACTTTGAAATGACAAACACCACAGAAATAGATGACATAGACGGTGTCAAGATAGAAGCGTTACTGGCTGAGGAAAACCAGGACAATATATCCATTGCTCTCCAGTTCCTGATATTATCTGCGAAATACGCCGTGTCTTCATCCTCATTTGATACTCTGACCTCGACTGTCAAAGCTGCATGCTGGCACAACATTGGTGTAACAGAACTTTCTGCCTTCGTAACTCTCAACGAAAATAGGTATAGGGATGCAGCCATCAGTGCGTTTAAGAAGGCCATTGAATCCCAGTCTAACAATATCGAAACCTGGATAGGTTTGGGTATGGCTACCATGGATGTTAACTACCGTGTTTCACAGCATTGCTTTATCAAGGCAGTTGCTTTGTCTCCAAAGGATATTAATATCTGGTTCAACCTTGCCGTGCTAGGTTTGAAAAATAACGATATTTTGTTTGCAACTGAGATTATCACCAAGACGCAGAGTTTAGAACCCCAGAGCTCATCCCCATGGTTGGGTCTTGCCCTTATTAAAGAAACCGAGGGAGTCAGTAAGGAAAGTCATGACATGTTTGCCCACTCATTTGTATTATCACGCGGAAAATCTAAGATTTCCCAGCTGTTGTTTGCAAAGAGTGTGTTGGAGATGAGGATTGGAAACAACAACGACGAAAGAGATGTTGATGCTTTGGAAGAATTCTCTGCTATGATATACGGGCTAGAACAATACTTCAAGAAGAACCCTAATAACCCCTATGCTATCCAGTGTGCTCTAATTGCATTGGAGAGACTGCATAATTTCTCAAAAGCCAAGACATTATGTCAAAGACTGATGGATATTCTCGAGAAACAATTCGAGATATCTCAAGACGAGACTGAGTTATTCAACTTTGCGGTTATCAAGTCCCAGCTTGCGCGTGTTCAACTTGGTTTAGGGGAGTTCGACAACTCTATTGAGAACGCCACCCTGTCGGATGGTATTCTTTCTGACTATCAGAGTAGTGACACACATAACAACAAATGTTTCCCAGCTGTGCTATCCAACCACGTCTGTCTAGGTCTGGCAAACTTCTTCATGGGTGATTTCGATACAACTCTATCGCATTTCCAGAAACTCTTGGAGCTGTCAAAGGAATCTAGGAGTTTGGTTGCACTCCTCTCGAAGGTGTTATATGATGTCGGTAGCGAAGATGCCAAGGCGATAGCTATGCAAGAGTTGATGGAATATACTTCCGCTCACCGCTTTGATCTAATGACCACATTGCTAATCAGTGCCATGACTCTGTTGGAAAATCAAAAAGCAGATATCCAGACAGCATTGCAGCATCTGCTCAACCTTCCATTGTTCGACCTGAATCAAGATAAACATGGTGATATCCCACTGTTGGTCACGGAATTTATCAATAATATCAAGGGAACCGGTAATCAGACAAGCAATGCACAGTCTATCGACTTCTATAGCCAGCGTTCCGCCTTCTTCTTCCCACAACGGAACGAGTCGTGGGCTTCTATCAGTAAGACGATGCAGCAGCGTGTTGCATCAGAAGGTCAAAATAAGGTTACTGCTGAACAGCTAAGTGACATGTACTGCGATAACGGGAACCTGAGAAACATCCAAAGAGGACTTTACCTGTCTCCATGGAACAAGAAAGCCGTAGCTTCTATCAAGGAATGCTTTTGATTTCATAGGTCACCATCAAAAATATCTCATACAACTCTTGTAGTTTGTTATATAAATTAATGCACATAATGGAGGGAATCAGGCTTTTCAGCTATATTCCACATATATAGATAAAGAACAGAAGATATTAAGTAATGGTCAGTCGTATCTACACGAAGAACTTGAAAAGCTCCCAGAGGGATAAGACCCTTGTGAGCCTTGTGTAGGTTGTGAGTTCACGTTCGTTGACCATTTTTAGCTGGTTTAGCTCACTTGATAGCAGAAGGTTGGCCTCGTTACCCTTCACATCTTCTCTGTTGGCCTTGGTTAGAAGCGTAGCATTTTCATCCTTGAGTCTTTCTTTCTTGAAGAGCAGGTTGGCAATATTCCACTCAAGGTTCTGCTTCATGAATCTATAGGAGATACTCTCCTTAGAACGGAACAGAAACACTGCTCTGGCAGCTGACCTATCCATAGTTCTTGGGACTTCCTGAATTTCAGCTACATTGTACTTGATCAGGGATGCAATGGTGCTTCTGATGTCCTTCTCTCTCATTAGTGCAACAGAATTGATAACCTTTTCGGAGACCAAACTGTTCGCAATAATACAACGACGTAGGCGCATTGCCGATTGGCCTAACGTAGATGCAATGATATAATCGTAAACTGACGATCTAACTACCGGCATTAGAGTTGAATAAGGAACATGATAGACACCCGGTCTCGTTTCCTTTAGAAATGGTATGCTGGAGTTTGCAAGTAGTCTCAGATGCATATTGATCATGTTAATAGGGTTGGATATGTCATCGTAATCATCTTCCATGTCTAGGTCATCGTCTTCTTCTTCGTCACTGTTCTCCTCTCCATTATTATTGGAAAGGGCATGCTTAGGTAGATTTGGGACAACAAAACCATCCTTGGTCTTGGTTTTCTTTCTTCCTGGCATTCCTAGTGATTCTTCGTCCTCTTCCTCCTTTGCTCTCTTGTTGGCAGAGGAATCTCTCTTTTGTGTAACCAGACTGCCCTTCAAGTTGATGTCGGACGGCATATGTTTAGCGAGTTCAATCGCGTTAAAGTTTGCACCTCTCTCCTCTTGCAACGAAACTTCTTCACGAATTGCATTTGCTTCGTCCAGATCCTGCATCAGTCCAGTTTGTGTTAATGGATGGATTAGATCAACTGTACGTTTCTCCGTTAATTTTAATGCTGCGCTATAGATCTTGGCAGATACTGCGCCAACCCTGTAGCGAGCTAGCTGGACTAGATGTCTACCGCGTCTGGATTTTAGGAAACGTGGCAGGTTGAAAGTAAGCGGAACATCCTTGTGGACTGTGCGAAGAGATGTTGCTGGGTCAGTTGTGATAATTTTTGCTGGATCATTGTTGTTAGAAATAATGTCAAGGAACTCCTCCTTGGCTCTTCCCTTGGCCTCAGCACGTTTTCTCAGGTCTGACAGAGGTGATGTCCGAGGAATAGCAGCATAATGCTTCTCGTATAAAACAGTCCATAGGTCATCCAATGGCGTGTAGTTCAATTTAGAGATGGGTGCAAGGAAACCATCGTCACAAAGCTTCACGAACAGACTGGCAACGTTGTAGTCGGACGATGCATTAGCACTCTCCAGAAACTCAGCAAGGGAAATTGAACCAAATGTTAGGACATTCTGGATAATTTGCGCGGCAGATACATCGTTTTCATCAATAGTACCGTCGCTTCCATTTTTATTTTGAGGATAGCGCTTTTTCATCATATTTATAATAAGACCAGAGTAGAGCATTAGGAGAGGTCCATCTGGGTTATAGTAGTAATACATGGTGCGTTTACCAGAATAGGCAGTCTCCTCAAAGTACTTGATACAACGCAGCTGCAATAATGAAACGATTGTTGCTTTGATGTCCCGAACCTTCCAGTCTTCTGATACTCTTGAATTGATTTCACTGATACTCAGTCTACCCAGGGAGATGAGCAGATCAATAATAACAGCTGCACGTTCACCTAGATTGGAACGAATGAGCTCTGTAGCCAGAAATTTGTCCGGGTTTTCAATACGTTGTTCGAGGGATGAGACATTGTTTTGGAACTCAGGGTCAGCCATATCCATGACGCCTGGTGCTGCAGACCCATCTACAGCGTTCTGTTGTGGGAGGTTTGGAATCTCTAGGCCATCCATTCTCGATTGGGATAGTTGTTCGCTGTATTGACTCGTTTTATATCTGATTTTCTGTTTAGTTCACAAATGTCTTGTCCTGATCAACAAGATCATCGATGCGATGAGTACTGAAAAATTGTTTCATTAGGGCAGTATTCGTAGAAAGTGATGTAAACGGCCGTCAAACAAAGACAATCGCGGAAGAAGTAGAGCATATTGTTGAATATGACAGGGAAGACACAGTGGGATAAGCCTTGGAAAAAGTTCTTTTACTTTTTTCTTCATTTATTTTGTTTGAGGAATTTGGAAATTTGGAAATTTGGAGAGTTTTGAAGTGTTTTAATGTAAACTTTATTATTATAATCGTGCGGATGGTCAGGAATGGTTTAGCACCTATTCATATAGTGCTGCAGTTGAATTTTGTGTTGGGAATAACCAGAAAGAATTGAGAGTTGTGTCAGTGAATGTGATAATTGAAGGC
This sequence comes from Maudiozyma pseudohumilis, assembly GCA_030579215.1. Classification (NCBI taxonomy): domain Eukaryota; kingdom Fungi; phylum Ascomycota; class Saccharomycetes; order Saccharomycetales; family Saccharomycetaceae; genus Maudiozyma; species Maudiozyma pseudohumilis. The sequence continues at coordinate 11,064 of JAKTPZ010000167.1, forward strand.
GGGTTTGGTTTGCCTCTGTAGTTTCCCGCGTAATATTTATACGCGTTCTGATGAATATAACTGGCAACATCCCATGAAATCGAGTAGCAACTACTACATTATTGAGCAACCATTCAGTACCCTTATACAACAGAAATATTTTTTTTTCAATAAAAATATGCCCACTTAATAAGAAAGAGCATGTTGTTACCCCTCAAGTCGTTGTTTCGAATCAACCGTGCTTTCCCTTTCCACCAACAAATCAGTAATAAAATTATTACCACATTAATGGTTTGAATAATGGTCTAATTTTAATGCAATCGGATCATTCTGTCCAGATACTGACGCACGGGAGTTCAGGCAGACTGCATTTCACAGGAATACATTTACAACAACATTATTTGGCCGCGAGCTACCATAATGGAAGCTTTACACATTCCATTTAAGTTGTATTAACCAAAGGTAAATGTGTATTTCAAAGAACAGAGTCTCTTGTATCCCCAAACTAATACTAACGCACCATTATCTGCACCCACCCCACTAAGAAACAACACCAAAATCAAAGTACTAATGAAACTGTCGCAGTAGGGTGATCAGAACTACTGCTAACATACCATGTAGTATTGATTAATGAACGAACTACTCTTGAAATGAAGTCAATTCCAATATATTTATGAAACTGTTTTCCAACATTTGCTGTAAATCTTGTTTACTGGATGCAATACTTCTGGCCCTCTCTCAAACACCCAAAACATAAAATTTGTTTCTCAATCATACCTTTAAGTAATATTTCTTTCCAACCCGAACCTCCCAATTAATCCATCAAATACCCAAATAAAACCCCAATATAGCACCAAGCCCCCTTGAATCACCTTCTGTAACACCCATCCCAACACCCAAACCATATTTATATCTCTTTCACTTCTTGCATACCCCCATCACCCAAAACATCACATTAACACTTTCAAAACTCTCAACTTCTCTATCTTTGATCATTTGATAGTTGTAAAAAGTGGTAGGAAAGTGTGTAAAGATCCTCATTTTTTTACGACCCTTAAAATATTCATAAAAAGTTTTAACACCCAAAATTAGCCGCCGAAAAACCAAATTAACAAAAAAACAAAACACATATACCCAGGGTAACCCTTGTGTATTTCCATGTGCAAACATTTACCAAAACACTACTCTACTGTACAAGAAACACCTCCCCATCAATAAACGTCCATCCCACATCCACACAGCAACGGCATATATCTGAAACACCAAGCCACGTGACTCATGTACTAGTCCCACAAAGTCACGTGACCCATATACCCCCCTGCCTCTGCCACGCGGCTGGTCCACCGCCAACTACTACCCATACATAAACACCCACGCTCAAGACCCCCACACCACACCCAACTAACCCGCCACTCCCCACAATCAACCCACTTCCATTCATTACTACTCTTATTGGCAACTCCGGTCTGCACCTCCACCCACACACCGCATATAAATCTCCAGCCAATCACAAGGGCGAATTCCCCCCTGCGGGTAACGCGGGCGTCCGCTATGGCCGAGGGCGCCCTTATTATATAAATAATTGCTGCTGGGGGGCCCTTGAAGAAAGGCGATCAGTATCGCTGACTTCAACAAGAGGTAAAAAGGACACCAAACACACCCTTCTACACCCAATTAATATCCAAGATTAAACATGCTATCCGCTGCTAGAACTCTGCCACAGCAGGCAGTTAGACGTTACACTGTGAAGGCCGCCGCTGCGGCCGCTGCTGCACCAACGGCATCCCTTGCTGTGC
>JAKTPZ010000168.1:0-12805 GCA_030579215.1 Maudiozyma pseudohumilis
GCGTGCTTGTGTTTTAGTTTCTGCTTATCCTGGAACTTCTTACGGTTATCCTTCTTGAGACTGTACGAATCCATTTGTTAGTGTGTTGATGTTTTGTTTTGAGTTTTAATTGAGTAGTTGTCTTGATTTTAATTGAGTAGTTGTCTTGAGTTCTAATTGACGTACTGTCTTGAGCTCTAATTAACGTACTGTCTTGAGCTCTAATTAACGTACTGTCTTGAGCTCTGGAGTGTTGATTATATGCCTTATATCGTCGCAACTTCTAGTGCAGACATGTGTTTAATCTAGGTGTTAAAGTTTAGATGCCTGGTTCTTTATCTTTTGTCGGTAAAAATATTTTGCCGCCGGGTTAGGTGTTACCCTACGCACAATATTTTCTGTTTCATGAATATTAATTACCTATGATATATACATATATATAGTAATGTTGTTTAGTTATCGTTATTCGTCATTATCCTCATCATCGTCACTCGATCCCAGATCGAAGGTAACGGGAGCATTGTTGTGGTCTGTGTTGTTGAGCCAGTGCTCACTGTGCTCGCTGTGCTCTTTGTCGGCACTACCGCTCAGCATCGAGAACAGACTTTTGGAGGAGGAGTTCCGCGACATGCTCTTTGGGGTGGTATTAAAGTTCGAGAGTTGCTGTGGCGCCTCACTGAATGTGCCATGCATCAACGAAGTTTGTGGTGGTGCAGGGTCCAGGAAGAACGTAGAGTGTGATGCGATGATGCTTGCGTTGTTGGACTTGTTCACCCGGTAGGAACTTGGCGAGTTCTTGACGGCGGTCATTGAGATTGTTCTACGTAAGCCGGGGCGCTTGTCTCCAGGACGCTTTTCCCCACTGCCGTGACTTCTCGCCCTGGTGAGGGCTTCATTTGCAGGACCATTACTTCTTGCGCTATCTTTCCCACTATTTGCACCAGCGCTTTTTTCTGTGGTGTTCGTGGCTTCCCCCGGTGCCAAATCCACGAAACTAATGTCGTGTGTTGGATGCTGCGTGGAAGGTGTTGAACCGTACGAGTAGTTGGTCAGTGGAGAGGTCAGAGATTCGCGCGAAGACATCTTCACATCTGCATCTGCATCTTCGTCCTCGTCCGAAGATTGTGAGTTCATCTTGCGCAGAGTGTTGAACGATCTGTTTCTGTGCATCAACGATGGCCTCTCTCCGAGCATCTGTGCGCTTGTGGAATCCGCCGTGTCAAAGTATTTGCTGACGAAGGGATGCTGCCTCAACTTCCTTGCCGAGTGTCTCTTGGCCGCGTCCACGACAAAGCAGCTCTGCATGAAATCCCACAGATCCTTGTACTCTGGGTCCGCGACCTTCTCCTCGTCAATATAGTAATCGCACTGTTTGATGCAGTCCAGCGTCTCGTCGTCTGTCTCGCAGTCGAAAGGCGTGTACCCGAATGCCATGAAGTAGACCAGGACGCCCAGCGCCCAGATATCCACAGCTGGCCCGTACGGTTTGAGGGAAGCGACCTCTTCGGTCCGCATCATCGCGACACCCTTGCAAGCGACGATCTCTGGGGCGATGTACGAAATCGTCCCTACGTACTCGCGCAGGGTGTTGCTCCCCGTGACATCGTGTGTCTTTGCGGCGAGACCGAAGTCCCCCAGAATCAAGTCGTGCGCGGATAAATCGTACTCCTCTGGTAACTGCGACACGCCGAGACGTGGCTTGCGCTTGTTGCGGCGGAACAGCACGTTCTCTGCCTTTATATCCCTGTGAATCACTCCCTGTGAGTGGAGGAAATGCAGCACGCTCACCAGACACGCCGTGTAAGGTGCTACTTGTCTCTGCAGGTCCAAATGTCCGTCTCCTGCAGTGATGTGCTCGTACAAGTCAGCCTTGTCGCAGAGCTGGGTCACGAGGACTATGGAGTCCGTGGTCTCGAAGTAGTCGTACAGCTGCAGTATGTGGTGGTGTCCCTGGAAGTAGTCCAGCTGTGGTCTGTCGCCAGACTCGGCCTCGATGTGCCGTATCTCCTGGGAGAGCTGCTGCAGCAGGTGGAACTCGCGCTGGATCAGCTGCAGCTTATCGCGGACGAGTTTCTTGTGCACGAGTTTCATGGCGTAGGTCTCGCGCGTCTGCACGTTGATACACTCCTTGACGACGGAGAAGTTACCGTCGCCGAGCTGGGCCGATTTGACGACATACTTGCACTTTATCATGTCGTCGCTGGTCGCAATGAGAGGCGAGGAGCGGTTAAACTTGCGCGAAGAAAGGAGTTGGGACCCTGCGCCGGGGGTGTTGGCAGCGTCACATTCACATTCACTTTCAACACTGGCAGCACTGGCAGCACTGCTTTGGGGCTCGGTAGATGTCATTGCCGAGGCCATACTCAACGCTGGCTGTGAGCGAGCGGAATTAAACATAGCACTGTACATTGTCGGATAGTATACGTTGGTTGTCCCTCCTGCCAAAAGTGATGACAAACAAAATCCAAACGTGTAACTACTACCCACGATTATATATACAGCTAAACAGTGCACCAAGCAAGGCTACATATGTCAGTATCCAGGGAGTACAACCCTACCAGGAAAGAAGCACAACCCTTCCGTCTACACAAGGAGTGACATCGACCAGATGGTGGAAGCAAACAAAGGCAAACAAATGGCACTCCCACCTCCCGGGATGATAAACACGAAAGCGCATCCCCCGGCGACGCACACCCTGTGTCGCATATCTTCCAGTGCCTCTGCCTGGCCTTTGCCCTTGCCCGGTGTCTGTGCATTTATCCCAGGCTGGTGTCTGTGCATTTATCCCAGGCTGGTCTCCCTGCGCCCTCCCTGCCATTATCGCAGCATCACGGCAGCCGGGCGGGATATAAAAACAACTGGAGGGTGACAGCGGGTTGTGTAAGCGAGGAGGCAACCCGCGGGGGGCACCGAGCATCTTCCCTAGACGGGGCCGGAGAGAGCTCCCATTTGTTCGAGTCCCCCCGACGTGGGGTATACAGGCGGGGGTTGCAAGGGCGTGGGTCCCTGCGGCGTTGTCTGGGCGGGGCGTGCCAGGTGGTGAGTTCTGCAAGGCGGCGCGTGACGGTGCCCGTTCCCCGTGGGGCGTTCGTGGGCGGGCAGTTTTTCCGGGCGGCGGGGGGGAGCAGGATGTTCCGTCGTGGTGTGTGGGTGGTGTATTGTGATCACGTGGGTGATTCTGTGTCACGTGTGTGTTTTTGAAGTCACGTGCGGGTGTCTGGGTTGACAACATCACGTGCCCGGGTTATTTTGTGAAAAATTTTCGCACAACTATTCGATGCGATGAGCTGGAGATACCACAGGGCATCGCTACACAACATGTTTGTTAAAGGGAACTATATCTGCTGCCTCCTTCCACTGTCCTCTGCTTGCCCTTACTTTTCCCTCTCACCCCCATCACACACACAACCAACGCTCCCATATGTCCACTACTGTTAAGCGTCCTAGAGACGAGGTCAAGCCGGTCGAGGAGGAAGTTCCAACCGGCCCTGTGTCCGACAAGTTCGCAGACCTGAAGCTGTCCGAGCCTACCCTCAAGGCTATCGGCCAGATGGGGTTCACTACAATGACTCCAGTCCAGGCTAGAACTATCCCCCCACTGATGGCCGGTCGCGATGTGCTTGGTGCCGCCAAGACCGGGTCCGGTAAGACCCTCGCCTTCCTGCTCCCAGCTATCGAGATGCTGCACTCCCTCAAGTTCAAGCCTCGTAACGGTACCGGTGTCATTGTCATCACTCCTACCAGAGAGTTGGCCCTGCAGATTTTCGGTGTCGCCAGGGAACTGATGCAGTTCCACTCCCAGACTTTCGGTATTGTCATTGGTGGTGCGAACCGCAGACAGGAGGCCGACAAGCTGGTCAAGGGTGTCAACTTGCTGATCGCGACCCCAGGAAGACTGCTCGACCATCTGCAGAACACTCAGGGTTTCGTCTTCAAGAACCTGAAGGCCCTCGTGATCGACGAGGCCGACAGAATCCTGGAGATCGGTTTCGAGGACGAGATGCGCCAGATCATCAAGATCCTGCCAAATGAGGACAGACAGTCCATGCTGTTTTCCGCTACCCAGACTACAAAGGTCGAGGACCTAGCGCGTATCTCCTTGAGAAAGGGCCCATTGTTCATCAACGTCGTCTCGGAGAAGGACCACTCCACAGCGGACGGTCTGGAGCAAGGGTACGTCGTCTGCGAGTCTGACAAGCGTTTCCTGCTGTTGTTCTCTTTCCTGAAGCGTAACCAGAAGAAGAAGATTATCGTATTCCTTTCCTCTTGTAACTCCGTGAAATACTACGCCGAGTTGCTAAACTACATCGACCTCCCGGTCCTGGAGTTGCACGGAAAGCAAAAGCAGCAGAAGCGTACAAACACATTCTTCGAGTTCTGCAACGCTACCAAGGGTATTTTGGTCTGTACTGATGTCGCCGCCAGAGGTCTGGATATCCCAGCCGTCGACTGGATCGTGCAGTTCGACCCTCCTGATGATCCAAGAGACTACATTCACAGAGTCGGTAGAACTGCCAGAGGTACAAAGGGTAAGGGTAAGTCCCTGATGTTCCTGACACCAAGTGAGCTAGGTTTCCTGCGTTACCTGAAGGCCGCCAAGGTCCCACTGAACGAGTACGAGTTCCCAATGAACAAGATCGCCAACGTGCAATCCCAGTTGGAGAAGCTGATCAAGTCAAACTACTACCTACACCAGACCGCCAAGGACGGTTACAGATCCTACTTGCAGGCTTACGCCTCGCACTCTTTGAAGACTGTGTACCAGATCGACAAGCTGGACCTCGCCAAGGTCGCAAAGTCATACGGTTTCCCAGTGCCTCCAAAGGTGAACATCACTATCGGTGCCAGTGGCAAGACCGCTAGCAAGAAGCGTAGAACCAAGTAAGACGCACGCACGCACGCACGCACCATATATATATATATGCACAAGTATATCATTCTCATTGTAAAATAGATACATTTATTAGAACATGCAATGTTGGGTATTGCAGTATGAGGCTGATGCGAACTATGAGTAGTTCTCATTAATCAACCTAATGTTGCCCTTTTTCACACCCATTACGCTATTGAAAAGATAAATAGCTTGGCCGTTCTGAACATCTGCAAGTTTAAGATTCCCTTCTTCAATGTATCCTTTCTTCAAAAGGTAATACCGCATCACACCACACAGACATCCTGATGTTAGTTTGGGTGTGACGTATTTTAATTGGCCGTCTTTCTCGACCTCCAAGGCGATATTAGTAATGCTTCCTTCCATAATCTCCCCCTTTTCATTATACAACAAAACTTCACAACCATTCACTGGGCCAGGTTCCTCATACTGCTGTGATTGCACAGTCATAAATTCGCGAGCATGTGTGTATTGGGCTCTAGATGTTGTCTTAAATGTAGTAGTAGAATCAGTCCGGAGGTGAGTGTCATTCACATACACTACCCAGTCTGTTTCTCTATTCCGAAAAAACCCACTCCCAAGTATCTGCTGGGTGAAATAGTCTAGTGAGAACTTGGTGTCATCTAAACGTACGCGCATGACAGTCATATCATTGCTGGGTCCCACCAAAGCCCGTATCTTATAGCATGATTGAGTTTCCGTAACAAAAGAGTATAATGAACCCTTGGTGCCAGATGTGGAATCAGATTCACCCAAGAGGCACATTTTGAATAGTTTATCAAAGAGTGTTCCCTCACTTAAGGGTGGGCTGTATTTAAAATAGGTGTATGCACGGGATAAACGACCGAATTGCTGGTTCCAAAACATCAACCTTGTGCGAAATACACGTTGGGCGAGCTCCATTGCTTCCTGGGTTTCATCCAAGAGCTCTTGCCTTGAGAAAACAATATCGTTCATATCTTCTTGTTCAGGTAGAATTTCTATATTTACATTCGTACCTTCTTGAATCTTTGTAATATTGGAATCACTTGGGAAATTGTAACCATGATTTGCTTCCAAAAGACCATTATGGCCCCAATTTGAATGAACTATTACTATCTCGTTGCCCTCCGCATCTGTATCTTGTATGACCGAGGTAAAGTTGGTATCGTAACGTGTAGTTAATAAAAGCTCCCGGTTTGCATCCATATTAAGCGTAAGTAGTTAACGTATATTGACTGAGTAACAACAGTATGTTGACAATCCGATTTGTGGTATCTTCTTTGTTAACGTATCACCTCTTGGAAAAGATATGTTTTTAGTCAAAGATTCGCCAATGATGTGCCTCGCCATATGAACTGGCGCGGGGCGGCCCATCGCCAAAATATTGAAAGGGGCAATGAGATGTCATCAACACGGACAAATATTTATTTGGTCAGAATTAAAAAGATTCCTACTTCAAGTATTTACTCGTTTATATTGAAAAATTTACGAATACAAAATATATTATTAAACCTATTTTACTGATTATCAGCTGTATGGTCATCCCGAAGATTCAAGGACACTTTTAGTCCTTCCTAATCAGAAAATACATGTAACAATATTATCTTCCCTGCAATAGCCAGTCACCTTCTACAAGGTCCACTCTAGCTCTTCAATCACATCATCTTCCTGGGACAATCTTGGATATTGTGGAACTAGCGCATCACAATGTTCAATGTATATGGCATTGTATAATTTCCAGAATGCCTTCCGAACAGTTCTCGCAGGATGAAATAAACCGGCCCACACATAATTTATAAAAACACCTGGACCAATTGCATAGCATATGGCCTCGAGTCCTTCTAAAATACGGGAAATGACGTGAGGAGATGTCTCAAAAATATTAGGCATGAGCAAATTTAACAAATGAATAAAGATATCTTCATGAGCTGATCCTATTCCATGCAGAGCAATTTCCTTTACAACTGTAGCTGCGGTTTGGCGATGGACCAGATCCCTGTCAATGAGTGCATCTTCTAATAGTGGTGCTGTAATGTAGACATAATCTTGAGACATTTCACCAATGTATTCAAACATAAATGTCATAGCCTTTAGAATACCGTTCTGGACATTTGTATCTGGTGTTTTGTACTCATTCATCATTGCAGGTAAGACAGTAAATGGACCGCAGACCTTGGCTACAATGCCAATAGCAACAGCAGTACAAACACGCAATTGACGTTCCTGGACTTTCAAGTTATCTAATAAAAGTACAATGACATCTTGTGGTCCAACAGCTTTTGCGATATCACCGAAAGTATTATTAGCAGCAATACGAGTTCTTTTGTTTGGACTTTTAAGTAATTCTAATAATTGGAAACATATCCTCAGCCATTCCTTCGGTGAAACGTACTCAGGCGCCCTGGCAGCAATTCTACCAATCAACCTGACTGTATGGAACTGAACCTTTTTATGATTGTTACGCAATATTGGAGTCAGGGTTGGAAGTATTTGATTTACGGGTGGTTGAAGGGTAGAAACGTCCATAATGGCAATTACTGTTGACATTACCTTGATAATTGAACCCAGGACATCCGGGTATGCTTCTCCTAAGGATTCATACAAGATGATGTTCAGTTTATTCATCATTTCATTTTCTCCGCAAACCTTCAGTACTGGAATAAGAATATCGCATAGGTCTGCTGCATTTTGGCGCACGATTGTGTCCTTGTGTTTTAGTTGGTTAAGGACGGTACTTATGATAGGAGATAAAAATGGTTTCATTCTTGTACCCAGTGACGTTGCCACTGTGCCGATACATCTAAAAATTACTTCATCATCATTTTTTTGTTCCTGAAATGCAATTAGAAGAGCATCAATCAATCGAGTTTCGAGTCTTTCGTTGAGTTCAACAGATCCTACTGCTTTAATAACCCGATCTATTGTATGGATCGCCATGATTCTAAATGGTTCGGCTTCATCCCTCAAGGGACCGAGAAGTTGATCTGTTATGTAAGCTGAGCCCATTTTGTCTGCAAGGAGTACAGTGGTATATGTTACCATTTTGTTCATCTGCTTGTCTAAAGCAATTCGTCTGTTCCAAAAGTTCTTGAAAAACATTGGCCCAATCTCATCTCGAAGGTATTTGGGAGTAACAGTTTCAACTGGACAACATTTTTGAAGAACAAACAGTACAGCCTTTTTCAAGTCTTCATCGGGGGAATGGAATTCCCTTTTGATTATACGGAATAACTCCTCGGTGTAGTAACCTGCATACTCAGAATCCATTAATGGAATGATGGAGGCGAGACACCTCACAAAAGAGGCAAGCACCTTACCACGGTGTCTCTTCAGTCCTTTCCAAAGTGGTTCCAAGATAATATTGAACGACTCTATTCCATATGGGTAAGAATTCTCAGCCAAGTTGGCAATGACATTGGCACTCAAGGTCCTTATTGGGATATGTTCATCCTCTAACCCATCGACTACACATTGTAGCATAGAATTTAGGAAAGGAAGCTGCGATATACCAAGCGTAGAGGAGAGTTGTCCAATTGCCTTGATACCTGTGTGTCTAGATCTCCACGAATTCCGTGAGTGACACGCAGCGTTGATAAAAGATATTATATCTTTTATCCCAAGAGGCTGTGCAATAACAGCAAGGGTTCTGGCAGCTAAATTCCTCACATATTCATCTTCTGTTTCCATGTCCGGTCGAATAGCCTTTAGCATTGAAACAAGACCTGTAGCAGATGCTAGATTATAAATGACATCACGTCCAGTGGACCGTACTATGGGGTCAGTGTCGATAAGTAGCGGAGTCATTACATCTAATATGTCCTTAGAGAATGGAGTAACATTGGGGCCGAATTTGTATAAGAGTCTATCGGTCAATTTGATGAGAAGGTGTCTCTCTTGGTCTTCCAAACCTTTGTCTAGCAGAATAGGTAAAGTGCAATCAAACACCAACTTTGGTCCAAAAGTGTCACATTTGTTAATTAACTGTTTCGTGGACTCTTTCCTTACCTGTGTAGTTCCATTTTTCACCTTGAGTAATAATTGTAAATATCTACGTTTGTTTTGGTCTTCCTCAGAAAGCTCTTCAATCTTGTCATTGTTTAGAGTAAGAGCAAAATGTAATTTATCGGAAGGTTTAAAAAAACGAAGATCCTGTCCACCTGGTATCTCCTCTAACTCCTTGACCTCATTATAATCTGTGGTATTTGCCTGCGGGATGGTGTAAGTCTGTACTGAGCTATTTGTTTGTCGTTGTCTCTTTACTATTTGATTGATCTCTTTACTAGGGGTGTCAGAATCTTCAAAACTTCGTTTAGAAGCCAATCCCTCAGCTTTCCGCCCTATCCTTTTCTGGTGATATGTATCTTCTCGACTATATATGGATTTTGCCTGCATTCTCTGCTGCAGAACGTCCAATTCTTCGCCATCCGCGCTACCTGACTGTTCATTTATTATTGCATCCTTCAGGTCCTGTGATATAGAATATTTGCCTCCAATCTGATGCCCGGAACCTTTAGAAGACATTATGCGCAACTGAAGTATAAATGATAGGTCCGTGTGCGAATGTGTGAGTCAGTTAAGCCTACCCTTTTGTGATTACTTCCCCTTGTATAATTTGCAGCAGTAGCACATCGACCTTGTTCTAGTTACTAGTAAATTTTCATATTGCCTTACTGCGGCTTCAAAATTTTAAGACCGGTCGGCACCTGCCAACAGCGCGGGAACGAAAAAACAAGACACGTCTCGAGATACTCACCATTAATAGCGGTGGAAAGGTCGGCTCAATCCTTCATCAAGAGGCACCTCTCGTTTATTCAAGTGTAATATCTCCATAACAGAGACGGAATATAGGGGACAAACGCAAAATGTTAGGATCCATCAAAGGCCACTATGCCACATCGCTAATAGCGATGAGTATAACACTACTGTTACGCTTGACATGTGCTCAGGAAGACAATGAGAACGTTGTACAAGACATTGATCTAGAGACTGAAGGCACAGACAGACAACCTTTCCATGTACTATCAGACGGTATGCAATATCCATATAAAGAGACTTTGGATGTTACACCGCTACCGCATAACCATCTGCTCTCCTCCTTTGAATTTGAAATGTCTTCGGAGCCCTTTTTCCCAGGTGTCTCGTCGTCCAATTTCGAAGAGTATGATCACTATAGAATATTCCCTAGAGCTATTGAGCCATTATTACGTCGGACATTTACGAAGCAACTACATTTGAGATTTACAAGAGGTTACTGGAACTCTGAAGAATGGGGACGTCTGCCTCATGATGGATTCAAGTCTGGTGGATCTGGTGTTGAATTGTGGGCGGTAGTCGAGGGGTCTTCGAAACAGGATGCATATGAAAAATGGAAGTCGCTGGCTAACTCTCTAAGTGGTCTGTTTTGTGCCTCCATCAACTTCATCGGGGCCTCCGATACAAACTACCCAATGTATTCCTTCAAACCAGAGGGTCTGGACACTGAAGGACTTCCTCTTTTCAATTCTGACAATGAGTTATACCTGATGCATGCATCTCTTGCCAATGAACCTATCTGTACTGAGAATTTGACACCATTGTTGAAGCTTCTACCAAGTAAGGGTAAGTCAGGAATCTCTTCGCTTCTGGACGGTCACAAGATTTTCGATTCAGTGTGGCACAACATGGCAATCGATGTCTCCACAAGATGTACAAACAACCCACGTTTTGAAAATGATGGTGAGTGCAGATTTGAAATGGAGGCCAACGTTGATATGGCTGTACACGTTCCTAGCATCATGGCCAGAAACAAGAATCCAATTCCTAAGCCCCTTGACGGTGATGACCTACATTGCGATCTATCTAAGCCATATGATGCATACCAGTGTTTCCCATCGCCAGAGCAAACAGAGATCCAGTTCACTTTATCTGAATTATTTGGCAAAAACATCTCAGGGTCTAACGATCTATCATTCACGCATTCAAGAATTTGTGCCCATATAAGTGATAATTGGCTGGCTACTATCAAGCTGGATGAAGGTTTGTACGGAACTGACGACAATTGTTTCGAGCTTACCGAAAATAGGTCGTACGACATATACTTAGAGTCTGGTAGCACTGATGTTATTTTGGACAAGAAGGAGGCTCCAATTTATGTCAGTAGATCCCTAACTGGCTATGGTCAGGACCACGGTGGTCTACGTGCTGTGTTTAATAACCCCAGTGACGAAGTTGTGAGATTATCTTATTACGAATCTCTGCCATGGTTTATGAGAGTGTACTTATCAAGCCTGGAGATGGATATAACATCTGAGGATTCTGCCTCGCTATCCCTAGATGACATAATCGAGTCTCAGTACTATGTCCCATCAATCGATCGCAAAAGATCGACCCAACTAGAATTCGTAATGGTGATTCCCCCACGGAGTACAGTAGCACTTTCATACCAATTCGACAAGGCTATATTGCATTTCACAGAGTATCCTCCTGATGCGAATCACGGTTTTGAAATTGAGTCACTGGTCGTTACGATTTTGTCTCCAGTTCCTTACCAAGTAAGAACGGCAACACTGCTGCTATATCTATCCACCCCTGATTTCAGTATGCCGTACAATGTTATCATCATCTCATCAACCATTATGGGTTTGATTTTTGGAACACTCTATAATCTCCTAACCAAAAAGATGGTTACACTAGAGGAAGCAGAGAAAATCCTCGCTACCAGAACAATAAAACACAAGGTTCTAACGATAAAGAATAAAATATTATCGAGACTCGGGCTATAAAATTCTTCGACTGTTGCAGGAGATGAAATTTAGCGTGCATATATACTACTACATACATATATAAATCACAATCATGGAACTATAATGAATGCTTTGTTCATATATCGGTGGTACCTTTAGGGGGTATTTAGAATGGATCCTCGTAAGGGTCCTCTTCATCATAGTCATCATCCTTTTCGTATTCGTAAACAATGGCCGTTCCTCCAGCGAATTCGGACTGGGCCTCCAGGAATGGTAAGGCCACCTGATCTTTGGCCTCTTTTTGTTTGGCACTTGTGGATAGGTTAAAGGTGGTCAAACCCTGCAGCATCTCTGGTGTTTCTGATTCGTTCTCCTCGGCTACGTTAGCAGCCAACTCGTATGTGTGTTTCGCTGTATCAACGATTAAATTGTGCACGACAGAACGACCAGATCTTCTTTTATTTGTGAATCTCACTCTGAAAGCCTGATTGTTCAGAGAACGAGGAATATGAAATTTATCTAAGGAGCTTCGTAGCTCTTCTTCATCGATGTTACCCGATAGACATGGATCTATGTCAATGATGGAGGTTGCCATATATTGCAACAAAGTTTCAGCATTTGGATAATTATCACAACCCTTGGTTGGGTTTTCAGGCAAATCTTTGTGAATGGTGGCCAATAATGTGCAATGTGGGTTGACCAGGGACGAAATAAAATTGGATAGATTGGGAAGGGCAATGTGATTTAAGGAATCGACAATCACAAGATTTTTCTCCCTAGTAGGGGACCCACTCGTTGGAAGTAACGCCTTTACCGTATCAGCAACCTTGGTGTATCCGACCTCGTTCACATCGATGAAATGGGTTGCATACTGTGGTCTGTTTAAGTTTTCGAATGCAATGTAAATGATAGTGGGATCTGATTGGCCAGATATATTGTGAACAACTTCATTCACAAGCATGTGAGATGTCTGGGCCACGCTGTCACAACTCAATATGAAAGCAGAGGGATCTGCAAGACTCAGCGTCCTCTTGAGGAGAATGCACGGGTTGTGGGATGAACTAGCCATTGACCTTTATTAGTGAGAGTGTGATGCGCGTTCTGTGTCCTTTTAATTTATAAGATTCCTATAAACTCGCACAAAGTGTAAGGGGTAATTTTTAACAGGATTAGTCTTGGTAAACGTTTCTTAATGTGTGCTTACTCATCGCTATATTCCTCCTGTCCTATC
>JAKTPZ010000169.1:0-12361 GCA_030579215.1 Maudiozyma pseudohumilis
CAAGTTGTTAGACAGGGTAAGCCTCTACACACTGTAAAGAGAGAAAACCTCCAGGACGTCGTTGTCTGGAACCCATGGATCGAGAAATCCGAGGGTATGGGCGATTTCCAGCCAAAGTCAGGTTACAAGGAGATGGTTTGTATTGAGCCAGGTCACGTTTCTGATTTTGTTGTTCTTCCACCTGGTAAGGTTTGGAAGGCTGCTCAGGTTCTCTCCAAGGATAAGCTGAAATACCAGGCTATCCAGTAAATGGTGCGTATATATATAGATAATTGCTCTGTATTTCATACGTTTATGACTTTATATTACTCATTTTACTTTGTGAACTATCATGATTCAAAGGCAGGACTATTTTTTAAACGATTGTATGCATTTATTTAAATGCCGTGGACAGGTAGAACTTGCAACATTACTATTGGAATGTACTCGCCGGTCATGCGTGAAATACCAATGTAAGCATGTAGAACTCTCATAGACACAAATTATCTCATTTTCCAGTTGGCAGTGAGAGGACTAACTTTTCAGCTTTGAGCAAACTTTGTCATTCCTAGATGATTCATTTCCTGTATTTGATTGTGCTGGACACAATAAAACTGATGGTTGCCATACTACTCGATTTAAATGAAACCTAAAAATACCACACACTTCCTCACCAAATCTATCAGCCGCTACAATCACGTGACCAGCAGAAATGGTGCAAAAATAAATGGACGAGTTGGGAATTGAACCCAAGACCTCTCCCATGCTAAGGGAGCGCGCTACCAACTGCGCCACACGCCCGGTTATTTTGTGAAAGAGTGGGTCTTTAGTAGATATTTTATTCCAAGTAATTTTTCTTTTTAAAAAGTTTATATATTTAGAATGAAGATATAGTTGGTGAAATTATTACCTGTGAGTTTTTAGAAGAATTATTATTCTATAAAACAATTATAATTTGTGAAATATTGATATTTCTCTCATTTCATAAAGCGTCTGTTGTTTATTCTGTTACATTTACAACACTACTATTTTTTCTAAAATGGAAGGAACCGTGGCATATTTTTAGAGTTTTCAGAATTGTTTACCAATTTTCTGAATAATAATTCAAATGATACATTAATACTTGTAATGACAGGTCCTGGATTGAGCCCTCCATGAAGTATTTTATATTTTAAAATGAGGTCTGTTTGTTTTTTTCATTTGCAAGTAGTAGTAACCCTATTCTCAGAACCGTCACGTTATTTGCTCACAGTTATAATGCATAGCCTAACGTCCTGTGTCGATTTTAAATTGTGGTTACAGACCATCAATGAATTGTCGACTTTCTCTGCCAGAAGCTCCTATACCTTCAGTATATATGGTTCCACATTTAGAATATAATTGAAGTAATGTAGCACCTTTTTTATGAGACAATTTTATATCCATAGGTATACATTTTAACAAAAGTATATTCTTAATGACATCTAGAATAAATTTGTTTACTGGAACCAGTATTTTTGTCTCCAACCCAATTTCACATGACATTTTTTTATTTTAAATTCTGTTAAATATAAAATTTTAATTTTAGAAAAGTTACGAAATGAATGAAAGTACTGAATAATTTTAATGGAAATAACAAAAACATATATTTGCGATTTTAATATCTCCGAAATAGACAACTCATGTGATAAATCAGCTAAATTACTGATGTCATTCTAAACCGATTCTCTAACTTGTCAAAACGGAAAGAATGACACCAAATGGGAATTATTCAGGAGTATTAATTTTAAATATAAGAATATTTTAGACGCGCAAAGTTCACATTTGATTGCCAAGAGTGTATTTAGAATTTGGGGGTGTGTCAGGCACCGCCTAACTACAAGTGTAAAACGCTTCAGGGAGCCCGTCGCGCCCGCAGAAAAAGAAGGTGGCAAAACAAAGGAACACCAAAAATAAAGTCATCTATGGTATTGCACAACATGACATATGGGTTAGAAATACAGCACAGAAAAATAGCTCTCAACGCAACATACCAAACCTCCATATTTACTTCTTTTGCTTTTAGAACATATACCATACAGCATATTATTACTTTGAGGACTTTGCATCTATTATCTTCAGTCTGAGTTATTAACGGTGGAAGAGGGATCTGGCCTATAATATTCTCAACCTATTCTCAACTATTGCACTATTAGCAGTTTAATATTGCCCAAACAACTCTATCCTACTCACACCACTCTTAAAGAAGAGCCCTTGGATACTACATATTGACTTATCCCACCATTCAGCGGGTCATTTTGCACATCGACTGATAAGAGCAATATCATGCGGGACACCAGCTACAGATCTATTTCTACCAATCGACCGGTTGGGACTATAACATCTTCAATATATGACCGAAGAGCTCTCGATGTTGTTTCTGACATACCTTTAATTAACTCGTTAAACCACTTAACATATCTCTCCTCGAACTCCGCGAAGGTGAGGGATATAGTTTCAACAGACGGTGCGTTAGAGAGACTGGTAGCCATCCTGCGTAATTGTTACTTTTCACAGGCGGAAATACTCGTTCAGAACTGCCGTGATTTATCAAAGGATATACGTTCAGATGTTATAGAACGTAATAACAAATGCGCCCTTTGTGCATGGAAATGGACACTTGCATTCCAATGCCTTGTGCTTACTGGTACAAGAGGAACAGAGATGATACGAAATAAAGTTGTATCGTCAGGGGTGTTGCCCTTACTTGCTACTGTTTTGGATAATTATCTTCTTTTCACCAAAAATTATGATTTCATTAATGGAACGTTCTTAAGCTTTGATTTCAAGAAGATGGGTTTAGACAATGAGGCGGCCTACAATTTTTTTAAAACTCCAGACGAAAAAACATTCCAGGACTATCTGACGAACTTAGTTGGTAATGCATCCTTTCACTTAGATGAGGACACCCATCATTTTGATGAAGAGCTGTTAAAATCAAGAGCTACTAAAGCTGTAGACTTTGGTCTAATTTGGAAAATGATCTTGGAACAAGAGGGTAATGAGGGTATATACGAGAATAGTTTTTTGGATGAGGAACAATTCATACCTTCCATCTTGACACCAAGAGAGTTTTATCTCGGTCGTATAATCCCAAAACAAGATGACGTAATATGGTCCCTGCAACTTCTGGCTTTCATTTCTAAATACACATACATGAAGAAGAAGTTACAGGATGTAACTCCAGATGAAAAACTTTCATTTCGCCCTATTATCAACCGTATTCGCAAGAGGTTGGTTATAATGAAAGGAAAAAGTTGTGTCAAACCTGAATCTGATCTGGACCTTACCAAACACGCTGATGAGAATGACGCTATCAATGATAAGTTTCAATTAGAGCTCAAAGATGCGGCTCGTGGTCCCGATGGTGACTCATTAAGCATTATCACAGACGATGACATATCGCTTATTTCTGATGCCGATGAAAATGGTTCAAGTGACATAAACATGGAGATGGATATCTCCTCGAGCTCAGAAAAAGAGAAATGTTCAATATTGGAGGAAATCCGTAATCTAACGAAGAAATGCCCCAAAAAACATATATCTGAGGAGAAAACTGCATACGTGACGAAGAATCCTTTTAGATTCCTTGGATTCAAGGTCGACACTGAAGAAGAGTTAACAAGGCAAGCAAAGGAGAAGTCTTTAAGACAATATTTCAATTCTGATTGGAAATTAAATGAGCCCTCATTAGAATTGAATGAGGCGATCTTCGAAAAGCCTAGAGTTACACAATCCCTGAATCTTTTCCCCCTTGTTGAAAAATATACAGTAAGCACAGATAATCCACACGACGTAGTGTATTGGAGTTCAGTCATCATGCGAAATTCCTGTAGGAAGAATGAAAGTACAGGGGTACGCCAGTGTGCCAACTTTTCCTGTGGAAAATGGGAAGAATATCCTAGACAGTTCGCAAAGTGCAGGAGATGTAAGAGAACTAAGTATTGTTCCAGGAAATGTCAGCTAAGTGCATGGACATATCATCGATATTGGTGCCATGAGATCACTGTGACTGCAAAACCTGCTTCAACCAATGTGGAGGCAGATAGTGAGACCAATACTCCTAATGAGGGCCAAACAGAGACTAACTCGACAGATATTTCAGAAGTTATTACAACAGATCTAAGTAATCTCAGCACAACAGGAAATCCAGAGAATACGGAGGGGTAGCTGTGTGAGAACTTCTGAATAGACTATGACAATGAATGGGACATGGATGTCCCACTTTAAATACGATAAACAAACATTTTAACATTCTATTTTATATATAAAAACAAAGGAAACGACATTTGCATATTTTTTTGAGAAAGGTTCTACATTGTAGAGTGTATTGAATATTTCGATACGATATTATCATCTGGTCGGGTGAGTTCTAACCTGCCTGATCATTTCTTGGTGTTCCTTATTCGAAGCTGATATGCATTGGATATTTACACATATTTTGAATGATAGCTGAAGGATAGTAGCAACAATGGAGATCCTGCACGGTTTACTTGCCCAATACAGATACAGCGATTGGTGGATCGGGTAGTGATTCTAATGTTGTTTTCTTACCTCTCTCAAAAATATTTAATCCGGAGGACAGCTTGTCTAAAACCGTTTCGTCTTGACCATTATAGTCCTGGATGGTGGTAAAAAACGACCATCTAAAGAATATCAGAAACATCTGGATGAATGAAAAATCCGGCCATAATGTACTTACAAACTCAATGGTTGCATTCTCATGACTTTGCCAAAGCATATAGTCTGATAAACGCCTGTGTCCACTGGTTCGAATTAATATGTCACACCTATTGGAGAACTTGTCTAGATACATTTCCTGACCTAGGGTTTCTTCAGTAATATCGTCTAACTGTATCTTCTTATCGTTAAACTTTTTACTTTTGCGATATATGGCATGCTGGATGTCGTTTCTGGATGTGTACGGGAAGCATACATAAAATGTGAATTCCTTGCCATCTTCGGTAAGTTTCTCCACTTCCTCCAGACGCCTTCTGGTTTCTTCTGATAATAACCTTCTATCTCCAACTACCTTTAATTTTGACCCATACAATGGGTCTTTGAAGTCACTTGCTTTGTTTGCAAACTCCTCCAATTTCACATTGAAGAGGGTCATGAGTGTCTCAACCTCTTCCTTTGGTCTGTTGAAGTTTTCAATGGAGAACGCATACGCGCTCACACACCTTACCCCCATCTTTTTACAGATGTACACAAGGGTCAAAAGTGTGAATCCACCAGCCTCATGTCCACGCTGTAGAGGAAGATTGTTCGATTTTGCGAAACGCCTGTTACCGTCCATAATAAAAGAAACATGTTCCGGTATTGGACCGACGCTGAGAATCTTAATTAAGAGATTCTGAGAAAACTTGTGTAGCCACACCTTGATGCCTTTTGGCAGCAGTGTCGCATACAGCAGCTGTATTAAATTCATTAACAAAAGGGCTACATTTGTTAAAGTATCCCAAATGTAGTTAACACTACCTAAAAGAGGATCCTCGAGGAACCTGGTTGTCCTAGCCAACATCATAATGGGCACAGGGTATTAGTAGATGGAATTGGAAAGAAGTATGCTACCGGATACTTCTTCCTTTTGTTAGAGGAAGTCAATTCAGGTCTTTTTTGCCTCTTCCCCAACCCCAATTTCGCATCGCTATAATATATATATATATTTCAGCCACCCCGCTCGGCCGAGGAGGCTAGGCGGCTAATCTTGAGATAATACTAAAAGTGGTTTATAACGTATCTTTAATCTCTTGCCAAAACTAGCTAAAATAAACGAAAATGCTCTTTTTTTAATTCATTTGCCACGATAGCATGCACTTCTACTACTTGTTACACCTCACTATCTTGAATTTTGAGAACTTGTATGCGTTTTGATATAAACTATGGGAAATACATGTATATATCTATTAAAAATTACGAAGGTTAATTGAATGGTTGGTTTATTGGTTGGATGAATTTTTTGAATGTTATGCGTATAATGCTTTGACCTTATGCGATGTTTGGTTTTTTGGGCTATTTTCATCTGAAGTTGTTCAGGACGTTGCCGCAATCTGAGCAGAAATAACTATTCTCGGATCTCACAAGTCCCGTCTTTGAGATTGGTTTGAAATTTGATCCGTGGCACACGTCACAGCGTATGTTTTGTGGTATCTCATTTGTGAAGGAGGAGGAAAAACTTTCATTTGGAGACGTATACATCTTGCCTCCGTTGGGAATAGATGTATGCGCAGTCGTGTAGCTGTACACGGATCCATTGGTACTGAAGTTCGTCATTGATGGTGATCTCATGACGGGCTTGTTTCCTTTCACGCCAAAGAATCCAGAACCGTTGTGTTTAGAGTTTGCGGGATTTAGATTTGACAGACTGTTGAACGATTTCGTTCTGTTGACGTTGATGTTCGATCCGCTATTCGCGTTACGTCCCATTGCGTACAGTGACTGAGCGCTCTTAATTCTGTAGCGTTCCTCGATCTTGTACTCCTGGATCCTCTTCAGTACCCTCTTACGGATCACAGTAGGTATATCCGTTCTAAACACACGGATCACTCCAGAGCTATCTGTGCTGACCACTATAGAGCCAATAGCACCAACAGAGCTACCCAAATAGTTAGACCCGAGTCTTTCCCCATATGTAGACTCTGTTTCGTTGGAGTTTGTAGGGCTCAGAGTGCAACCCTTGATCCTCATGATATCTGTGTCGTCGGTGTTTGTAGAGAATTCTGAGAACAGCTCGCAGATGACATCGTTGGACAACGACAAGGTTTTTGCGGTGTCTATTGGTGCAATCGTTACATTAGTTACAGGTGCCTTGTGTGCGTGAAACGCCATATAGCTCCTGTTCTTAATGTAGTCGCCGAACCCCGGGATGAGTCCCGCCAAGAACGAGTGTCTGTGAGTCGACTCGCCCTTGCCGTTACTAGCGTTCTGGACGCCCGACGACTTGCTTGTGCCGTTCATGTTTGTCATTGTCAGTGCTGCCAGGTCGTCACCACGCCCACTTCCACTGCTCTGACTGGAACTGCGGCTCAGCGGTCTGTTGAACAGGTTCTTGAGACTGTTGGAGCGGCGGATCCCGCCCTTTACGAGCTTGGCTGCAGGATTCGACATCCCTGTGCTGCTGGACGACCCCGTAGCCGAATTGGAACTGGAATGTGTATTACCACTGCCACTCCCGTCACCCTCCGGTATCGAAGAGCGCAGTTTCCAGCAGTACACCCAGTTATCATCGCTCCCGCACATCACGTATGGCAACCCATTGGACACCGAGAGCTGTGCGCTGTGCGACAGTGTCCCGCTGTGGAATCCCTTGATGATCTCCAGCATCTTCTTAGTGTTGAGGTCGAACACCCTTATGCGTGAGTCGTTGGATGTTACCAAGACGCGCAGTGCGCCCGGGTCCGTCGGTGGCACAAACACCGTGAGTCCCGTGATCCTTGGCCCGTGGTGGGTGTGGGCCCGGGACTGGTCTGGGTATATGGATTCTGTGGGTTTGTCCACCTGTGTTTTCTTGTCAGTCACGTGGAAGGAGGAGATGGGCCCCAGTCCGTTCGTGACGAGCAAGTAGACGTACCCGTTGAAAGTGCCGATCACCACGTACTTCCCGTTGGCCGGGGAGAAAGACACCGCTGTTATCAGGTCGAGGCAGTCGAAGTCGTAGCTCACCTCGTTATCGACGATGGACCACAGTCTGCACTTGTGGTCCAGGCAGCCGCTGAGGAAGAACCTGTCGTCGGCCGGGTGGAACTCTACCGACGTGACGAAGTCTGGGTGGAAGAATGTTTTGAGCGATGTTTTGCGTTCCGGGTGCCACAGCTTCACGGTCTTGTCCATGGAGGACGAAATGAGGAAGTTGTTCTTGGACCAGTCGAGGTCGAGCACGTCCTGCGTGTGCTCCCTGTACACGCGCACGGGCAGTGGGTGGAACACCGGGGCGTACAGATCGAGCGAATCCTGCGGGATCCCTCCGTTCATCATTGAGTTGTCGCCCAAGTGGAAGGCGGAATCCGAGGCAGACCCGTTGGTGCGCATCCTGGACCTCCTGACATGCGACTCTATATTGGACTCGAGTGTAGAGTTCAACTCCAGCCGCTCGATCGGCGAGCTTATGACCTTCCATATGCGTATAGTCCCGTCCTTGCCCGCTGTAGCGAGGTACTTCCCGTCGTGGCTGAACTTGGACGCCCAGATCGCCCGCGAGGAAACGCTGGTGCGCGAGGAAGACTGGGTTGGACCGCTACTCTCACCTGGGGACGCGGCGGCGCTCACGGACCCGTGGGAGAACACCCCAGACAGCCGGGGCGTGGATGCACTAGACCCATGGCGGCTATTTGTACCAGCCCCGGCCCCCTGGAAATACGACCCCCCATTAGCCGCCGAGCCAGACTCGGCAGCGCCAATACCAGCTCCCGGCGGCGACACGGAAAATTTGTCGCCACCCGCGCCGTTACCCTCCTCGGCGCCTATCGAGTCGTCGAGCTCGGCGGTGCGCAGCTCCTGCGCGAGAAATAGCCGCCGAAACTGCTTCACGTGCCTCGCCTTCTTCAGGATCTTGATGTACCGCGGCTCCTTCAAGTAGCTCTCGAACTGGTCTATATCTATCGAGTGGAATATCTGCGGCGTCGCAGAGCCTGGACCGTGGATATCCGAGGAGAGCGACCCAGGGCCCGTCCCGCTCCCGCTGGCGCCACCGCCCCCGTACGCAGAGCCTGAACTCTGGACAGACCCGCCGCGGCTCATCAGCTGCTGGCGCACTTGAGACAGAATTTCCTGTGTATTGCGTGTGTCGTTCGTTGTATGTGTGGTTGCATTTGCATTTGCAGTTGCATTTGCTGTTGTACTAGCACCCGCGGGTGCAAGAGGGTGCTGCATTGCAGCACCCACAGAACTCTCCCTCCTTGCCTTACTCATCTTGAAACTCACCGGCTTGATGTCAGGAGAAAACCCGACTTTACCCAGGTGCCCCGCACCCTCCTCTATATCTATGTCTGTCGCCGAATGCACATCCGTGTCCGTGTCGTCCGGATCGAGATCCGGGGGCGTCAGCACAGCGTCCAGCGGCAGCCCGCCGCGTCCTGTGTTCGGCATCGTACTGTGTGTAAAATAGCTGTGTGTATACCTTCTATTCCGTGCCTCCCTGTGCGTATAGTAGTACAGAGACCATGTCCATGTCGTATGCGAAACCACACCGCCTCCAGAGAGTATACGAGCGGGAAGCAGGCTCTCTATTATATATATATAGTGGCCAGACCAGGCCAGGCCAGGGCTGCGTATGGGGGGAGGGATCGGGTCCGCTGACCGAGGCGTTTGCCACCCTTTGTTCCTTGCTTCCAGCTTCCCAGCGCCCGTCTGGGGACCCGCGGCCCGCGGGCCACGGCGCCTGGGAGAACAGCCGCTGTTGGCACAGAGAGGGCCGCAGGACGCGAACAACGCGACCGAACGGGGGGGTGAAAAAAAATAGCAGGGCAGAGAAAGGAGCGAGGCGAAGACGGAGACTCAGACACAGACACAGAAGATGACGCACGCACGGACGAGGCAAAGCGGACGAGGCGAGGCAAGGCGAAGATCCTATACGAACACTGCACAGCGCCTCACAGCCAGCGCCTCACAGCCGGAGAAAACGTCCTCATACTATGCTATGCCTGCCAGACGGTCTGGGTTGGCGTATGGCAAGTGTGTAAGTGCACTGGGGCAACTGGCGAGAAAAAAGCACCAGGGCAAGCGCGCAAGCGCGCAAGCGGGCAACTGGCCAAAGAGCACCAGGGCAAGTGGGCAACTGGCGAGATGTGCATTCCCGATACGTGCCCTCTTAGACCAGGCCGCACGGAAACCGGTCTGTATCCGGTCGGGTTTACCATTTCGGGCCGCGGAACCGTTTGCGCGCGTGGGCGCGTCCAGCGGAGGGAAAGTTCGGCCCGGCCGGCCCTCGCCTGGCGGTGCCTCCCGCGGACGCGCCCACGCGCCCAAACGGTTCCGTGGAACCCTGTAGGGCTGGTGGCACAGGCCGGCCGGGCAACTGCAAGGGCAAATGTCCTAGGGCAAATGTGCAAGGGCAAATGTGCAAGGGCAGATGTCCTAGGGCAAATGTGCTTGCTCAGAAGGGTCGACGCGTTTGTCTAAATTTAGTAATCGTTATATTGTATAGACGCGTTTGGCGTTACATAAAAGGGGTGACGTTGTGGTATTGCGCTGTTGCATTGTTGCACTGTTGCACTGTTGCAACAGGCAATTTCGCCTCGATCTTGTCGATGTTTACTTCACCTCCCCCCTAGGTCTTGACGGTTGGCTCCTCAGTTCCGATAAACTCCTTCAGGCGCAGGAAGCTGATCACAGGGGCGATACTCTCCTTCAAGTACACCTGTGCGTCCAATGCGTACTTGCTCTTGTCGTCCGTGTACTGCTCCATGTACAGTCTGATGGTGGCGCCCGTTGAGCCCGTTCCGCTCAGACGCACGACGAACCTGACACCGTTTGCCAGCTTCGCGTACAGGCCCTGGTGTGCGGACACCGAGCCGTCGAGGTCGGTGTAGGAGAAGTCGCCGGCCTCGGTGACCGTGGACCCCGCCAGTGTGCTCCCGACGAACTGCGGCGACTCGACGTGCTCCCGCAGGGCATCGATGACCTTGGCGGCGTCCTCCGAGGCGACCTTCTCGTAGTCGTAGCGGGTGAAGAAGGTGCGGCCGTACTTGTTCCAGAACTCGGTCTGGATCTGGTGGATGGAGGCCTCCTTGTCCGGGTGCTGCTTGTTGTACAGCGCCAGCAGGTTCAGCCACGCGAGGATGGCCCAGAGCCCGTCCTTCTCACGCACGTGGTTCGACCCTGTGCCGAAGGACTCCTCGCCGCAGATGCTCAGCTTCTTGGCGTCGAACAGCGCGCAGAAGAACTTCCACCCGGTGGGCACGGCGTAGCACTCGAGGCCGTGCGCCTTGGCGACACGGTCCAGGGCGCTGGACGTGGGGAACGACCGGGCGAGGCCGTAGATCCCTTGCTTGGCGAAGTACGGGATGTCCTTGGCGTACTCGGCGATGATGGCGACGGAGTCACCGGGCGAGACAAACGCGGGGCCCGCGCCGTAGATCATGTTTCTGTCACCGTCACCGTCGGAGGCGGCGCCGAACTGGATCTTCTCCCTGTCGACGCGGTCGACGAGACTCTTGGCGTAGGTCAGGTTGGGGTCCGGGTGCATGCCGCCGAAGTCCGGCGAAGGGTGCCAGTTCTGCAGCACCTCCGCGGCGTCCAGGCCGAACTCGTCGACGAAGATCTCGTGGGCGTAGGGCCCCGTGACACCGTTCATGTCGTCGATCAGCAGCTTCCAGTTCTTGTTGGCGCGCTGCTCGTGGATAAACTTCTTGATCAGGGGGAAGTCGAAGATCTCCTTGAGGAACTTGGTGTACGCGGCGGTGATGTCGATGACATCGACCAGCAGTGGGCCGTACTTCTTGTTCTTGCCGAGGGTGGCGAGGTCCATCTCGGGGAAGTCCAGGTACGTCTTGAACTGCGTCAGCTGCTTGGAAATCTCCCAGATCTTGTTGGTCACGGGCTCCGGGGCGGGGCCTCCATTCGCGAGGTTGTACTTGATACCCATGTCCTTGTCGGGCCCGCCGGGGTTGTGCGACGCGGTCAGGATGAACCCGCCGGTGCACTTCTCCTCGTACGTGCGCATGATGTGCGACGCCGCCGGGGTGGACAGCAAGCCGTGCTGGCCGATGACCAGCTTCTTGACACCGTTGGCGGCACCGATAGCGGCAATCTTGTGCAGGACGACGTCGTTGTAGTAACGGCCGTCACCGCCGACGACTAGCGTGGCTCCCTCGCATCCACCGGGGATGGCAAGGAAGACGGACTGCACAAAGTTCTCGACGTAGTGCTCCTGCTTCTCAAAGACGGCGACACGCTTACGCAGACCGGATGTGCCGGGTTTCTGGTCTTGGTATGGTTTGGTAGGGACAATTGTAACAGTAGACATGTTTGTGCTGTTGTTGTGTTGTTGCTCTTACAACCTTGCACCGACACCTATGTATACACACCAGGCCTATATATATATATATATACGTACGCACGCACATGTACATGCGGACACACCCCTGATCATACAGGACCAGGGGGGCGGCAATTGCAGATACAGCAGCGCAGTTAACCGATCAGCTGCCCTCCTTGTTATCCGGATATTGCCTTGAGAGCGGCACATGCAGTAAGCACTCTGTGCACTCCCGTGTACCACCAGCGCACTCCCGTGTACCACGCAGCCCAAAGCACGCTACAATGAACGGAAAATGCCGCTCCCGGAGCCCCCCTTAAAACCTGCAGGTGTTGCCATGTGCAGAGCGCAGTGCTGCGTAGTGGGGCGTGGGGGCGGCGGGGGCGG
>JAKTPZ010000171.1:0-12128 GCA_030579215.1 Maudiozyma pseudohumilis
TGCTAGATTGGACTGGATGAAACGACAGGAAAGTCAGCGCAACTTTCCCGACACTTTGCGCGCATCGCCAGGGACGCGGGTCTGCGTTTACTTCTTTGGGCTATCCGGTCTTCACATGCGCATAGTTCGCCGGAGTGTGAAGCGCAATAATGCGCGCACACAAACGCACAAGCGCGCACGCAATATTGCGGGACGCCATTTTGTTTGTTTTTTAGCCTCGTTCTTTTGGCGACGCGCAGATGTACGGTGCATCGTTCGCCCAGCCGGGAAACGGGGAACGCAAATTTGCGTTGAGCGCGGCGAGAGATGCGGTGGCCTGAAATTTCGGTCCGAAATAATTCAGCGATCCACTCGCCACAACAGTAGTGCGAGGCTGACTCACTTGCCGGCGTCCGCATTTAAACTGCTAGGTCAAACATTCTACATTTTCTCGTGAGTGTATGGGTGTGCATAGATATATGTACCGCCACACTGCGAGACTGGTTTTGCATGGATATATGTACCGCCACATTGCGAGACTGGTTTTGCATGGATATATGTACCGCCACATTGCGAGACTGGTTTTGCATGGATAAATGCACCGCCACACTGCGAGACTGGTTTTGCATGGATATATGTACCGCCACATTGCGAGACTGGCTTTGCATTGGAGTATGTAGGCGACTTTCATTTTTTTGGTCGTATTCAAGAGCGCATTCCAGTCATGTGTCTATAGAATTACCTGTACAAAGCATCTACAATACCTTCTCACAATAAGAAAAATAATAATCCTTAGCACTATCTGTACACAACAAATTAGCACAACCAAACTCTTGCGCCTTATATGTTACACAATATTTTTTTTTGTCAATGTCTCTCTGGAGAATGGCAGCAGAGTACGGAGCATTCTCAGTAGTATCGCAGCGTTATGAGTGCATCTCTTGTAGCACGCTTTTTTCTCTTTCAGTAGCAACGACGCGCTTTTTGCGTTGCGCGCAAGTTGCTGCGCATCTTCGTATTGAGAACGCAGAATGTAGCTACGCCGGGCGCTCAATGTCGCCAAATTTGCGTTTCGCACAGAGGGCTCTAACGGGCGGCGAAAATCCAAATTTGACCCCAAAAAAAAATTAAAAAATAAAAATAAAAAAATAAACAATGTGCTGTTGGATTAATTATAGATTAGAGACGCGTCTGATTGCACATAACAAAGGCGGAAGAACAACAGCCAGCTGGATATATCGCAAAACCCCAGATATCACCGTTCGTTCAATATTGATTATTCAGATATCTAGGCAACCTGCTATAGCACAACTTACTACAAGCAGATTACCAATTCAAATCCGGCCCTTGCGTTTGTTGTTGTTTATTAGAACGCTTTATTCGTCGTTGTATTACAGAGATCAGAACGAGAACTACGCCAAATTTATTAAGGACCAGTGTATTATATCTGAACTTTAGGAGGTAAACATTGTTGCTGTTGTTTTTCTTTTCCTTGAATCAACAAATACAAACAGTGATCGAGTTTCCATAGCGACGTACTCCAAGATCGCTCAAGAATTGCCTATATTGCATCGGATATTCCGCATTAACTCACACTTTCCCATTCTGTGTTGTCCAATTGGCGGATTTGAGACCCTTTTTACCGTCTCTTCTTACAAATTACAATCAATCAAGAAGACATACGCGTCATTCGGCCAATCCACACGGTCCACGTTTCCAAAAGTATTGAAAAAACATAGGTTGAAAATAAACAAAAACTATGCAGTCCCAAATTTCAAAAAGACAATTATACCTGGAGAGCGACATGCCCTTATCTCAATCAAAAGCACCCTTATCGCCAGCTAAGATCTGTGCTCGTTGCGGGAAGGAAATTGTACAATCAAGCACCACGGGAAAGAGTACATTGAAAGCCCTGGGGAAGTATTACCACGAAGCATGTTTTGTATGTCAGGATTGCTCACGGCCTCTCAAGCCTAAGTTCTTCCCTTATCGGAAGAATGAGACTGATGAACCCATTCTCTTATGCCAATACGACTACTTCAGACGCCACGACTTGCTGTGCAAAGTTTGTGATAAACCGCTAAGAGGGTTATACTATACTGCCTTTGGTGGACGTTATGATGAAGAGCATTTCTCCTGTACAATCTGCAAGACGCCGTGTGGTGTGAAAAAATGTTTTATTTACGATGACAAGCTTTACTGCAAGTACCATTTCTTAAAATTCTTCTCTAAGCGGTGTAAGGGTTGCAAATTCCCTATATCCGACCAGTATATCGAATTTCCAAGGGGCGATGAAGTGCACTGTTGGCATCCCGAATGTTACGGTATCCACAAATATTGGCATGTTAATCTATCGGCAGAATCGCTGGGACTTCCCTTATTACAGCGGATATCATATAACCCAGACGAACCTATACGAGATATAAATCCAAATCCACAGGAACTAGAAAAGCAAATGCAGGCGTTTGGCTTTATTCTGTCCAAAATATGGTCTGTTCTATACAGATTTGAGGAGGAGACGGCATCTTGTATATCTGATATGTTCCAGTATCTTTCCAGTTTTGATCAATTAAAGGGTACCGACTCTGCTGCGCTTTTTGTCCTGAAGATAGAGTGTTTATTCAAAGCATTGGATATATTTGATACGTTTAACCAATCCATCCTGAACAATAAGGTTGCCGAAGAGCACCCGGTTGCAGAAAAGGAGATTGAATTGAGAGCAATTAAGGCCAAATACGAAAAGTTTCCCCGGAATTTGACGACAAAGATTATGATATATCTACAACTTTTGAGGAAACTCAGCGTGGGGTCTTTTGATAGGGACGCTACGCTATCATCGTTCATGTCAGTGATTACCGGACTGGCACATTTCCTAAAACTTCTTACACGGTATGGTCTTTTTTCTGCATTGGAGGCAAACAGGAGCACCCACTCCGTATCCACACTTCTGAAGTTCTTGCGAGAGGTTGAGAACAACGAACAGATCACCGGCGATCCTTTCTCTCGTATCAACATTTCTGTTGACGCTACCGATGACTGTGCCTCGTGCAAGAAATACATACAAGAGCAATGCGTAAAATTTGGGGATTTAAGATGGCACCTGGATTGTTTCTGTTGCTCCCACTGTTCGAAAAAGATGACCATATCAGATATAGACGAATCGACTTTCAACCGTAAAACAACGTCTACCTTATGTCCAACATGTTCGGCCCATGATCCTGAATCTGTGCCTGGATTCAAACATGTAACTAAACTTTCTCAGCTAATATTCCTGTTAAAAATCGCACTAATTCGCTCAAGAGCCGTTATGCGAGCTCAGATATTAGGTCAGACGGTTGCCGCAAGTAATTCTCAAAAGCGGAAAACAATGACAATGCAGCAAACATATATCCGCACCTTGAATGATATAAAGAGGTTACGGTCTCGTAGAGAAAGTGTTCGTGTTAACCATAACAAGCAGGAAGCTCGCAAATCTATTATATTAGAAATCCCTGAGGAGGATATTGACAAATTGGACCCTAACGGCTCAAGAAAGAGTCTGGTAATCCATGATGACAAGGATCAGCGTCAGTCTGTAGATCCGTCATTGCATGACAACGTATTTGCTAATACAAAAACATTGACTCTCGACGACATTTCAAGAATTGTGGCAGCGGAACAGGCAAGGGAACTGCGTCCAAATGCATTCACTCATTTCAAGACCCTTAAGGAAACCGAAGATGAAACCAATGTTCAAAAGAAAAGTGGTTTATATTACTCCGAGTTAAATCCATCGGATCTCCGTCTAGTCGCAATTATAAGTTGTTCGCTGTTGAAGCGGACAGATAAGCTGAATATCAGTTCTATAAATATGTCCTCGCTAATTCCGCCTGTCAAGACTGAAAAACCTGCTCAATCGAATAATTTCTGGAGCAAAATGAAAACAGCCATGAAAAAGGAACCGAAAGAAATTCCCGTTAATAAGGTGTTTGGGTCTTCTCTTAATGAATTGTGTGACAGATGGGGTACTCAGTCTGACCTCGCTGTGGGCCCCACGAAGATCCAAATTCCAATCGTGATCGATGAGCTCATATCGTCCCTAAGACAGATGGATATGTCCGTTGAGGGTATATTTAGGAAAAATGGTAACATCAGACGATTGAGAGAGTTATCTAATCAGATCGATGCTAATCCTGCAGAGGTTCCGGACCTTTCTAAAGAAAATGCTATTCAACTTTCTGCACTTTTGAAAAAATTCTTTAGAGAAATGCCTGATCCAATCTTAACGGGCAGATTATATCGATTATGGATTGAAGCTGCTGAAATAGAGGATCCAAGTGATAGACAGAAGTTTTACTGCTTAGTGTACTCGCTTCTTCCGCAGTATAACAGAAATATATTGGAGGTTTTGCTATCATTCCTATATTGGACATCTTCGTTTTCACATGTCGAAAACGAAATGGGTTCTAAGATGGATATCCACAACCTCTCGACGGTAATTGCTCCGAATATTTTGTATATGACAACGCCTGGATCCAATAATTCTAACAATATTCCTAATCAATCATACTCGCAGGGGTTTGCTGAAAATGAAGGACAGCACCACTTCCTTGCAATCGAAGTAATTGATTTCCTAATTACGCACAACGAAGAAATGGTCATGGTCCCAAAATTCCTGATTGCGCTCTTAGATGATGTGAAAGCACAGAAATTAAAAACTGTAGAGGAAATCTCTGCCTCCGTTGGCAAGAAACTAAACGATAAGAGTATCGATTTTTCGGAGTTCAACACTGGAAATGATATTAAAGTTAAGGATACTAGTACATCTGTTCAGCAGACTGCACTCACTCAAGATGGGCAGCAGTGATCGCTGCACCGATCGTATTCGACGCTCTAATAATTTGAACATTATACGTTAGGTCTCAAAAGAATAAATGAGCATCGGATTTTGCTATTTTCTTTAACCTGACGCAAGAATCATATATACATAGATGTATTACAGACCCTTTGACCACAATTTATGGCCTTAGAGAGGGACTTGTTAAATAGATATGTTGTAATATTATTTCGATTATTATTTATATGTATAGACATGTTGTGTTTGGGGAGATATTGGTCCAAACAACATGAGAGGGTTCCATGTATATCATGATATACACAGCATGATTAGTTACCCTAAATTACCATACAAAAATAGAATGACAAGTATACTTAATTTGAAACGATGGGGTTGTAGACAACAATTGTTAATTGCAAAAAAAAAACATCACTGCAACGTAGATCGTGCCTTTGCTCATAGAACCACAACTTACTGGGCGGCAGGGGATGTAATTGGCCATGAGTATGTCTCGGAACCGTTATAATCAATTCCGTGTTTCTTCAAGTAGTCCGCTAGGCCATGTGGACCTCTTGAACCGTAAGGGTAGGTAGCAGGAGCAGGAGCCTCGGTACCTTCGATGTAGTTTAGCAAAGGTGTGAACAGCTTCCAACTGACATCCAGCTCATCATCTCTTACGAAATTCGAGTGGTCTCCCAGTAGGGCGTCTCTGATTAGCACTTCATAGGCCTCTGGGATCCAGAAATCCTTGAACCTGTTGGCGTAGGTTAAATCAAGATCAGTGACACTGGTTGCATCGGCCAGACCAGGCGTCTTTGCGTTGAACTTCATGTATACAGCGGCATCCGGCTGCACTCTGATCACAAGCTCGTTGTTGGGCATTTGGTTGAACATACCAGTTGGGATGTTCTTGTACTGTACCCTGATCTCTACCTTACCGGCGTTGAGAGCCTTTCCGGCTCTCATGATAATTGGAACGCCGTCCCAGCGGTCGTTGTTGATGTGGAATGTAAGAGCAGCAAATGTGACACACTTGGACCCCTCATTGACGGTGTCGTCGTCGAGGTACCCTGGCTTTGATCCGTCCTCTGATTTACCGTACTGACCCAAGAGAATATCCTCCTTGCTAATTGGCGCTAGGGACTTGAGCACTTTAACCTTCTCGTCACGAATATCCTCTGAGTCAAAGGAGATTGGTCTGTCCATTGTAAGCAGTGTCAGAATCTGTAGCAGGTGGTTCTGCATGACGTCTCTGATGATACCGATGTTGTCGAAATATCCACCGCGGCCCTCTGTTCCGAACGGCTCCTTGAAAGAGATTTGGATATTCTGGATGGAGTTCTTGTTCCAGGAGGAGTTCAAGAACTTGTTTCCGAATCTCAGTGGGATCAAGTTCTTTACCAGCTCCTTGCCCAGGTAGTGGTCGATTCTGAACAACTCGTCTTCTCTGAACAATGGCGCAAGATCGCTCTGCAACTTACGCGCAGACTCCAGGTCGTGACCAAATGGCTTCTCAACAATCACCCTAGTGATACCGCTAGCACTGTACACATTCTTTTTCACTTGCTGTGCGACTGGCAGGAACACACTAGGAGGCAGCGCCAGGTAGAACAGGCGGTGCGGCGTGACAATCTCCTGGGCGTTCTCGAATGTCTCGATCTGGTTATTCAGCTCCAGGAACCCTTCGTCGGTGTCATACTGCCCAGAAATATACGTAATCATCTTGAAAAAGTCCTGTACCTTGGCACCATCTTTCTCTGGGTGCGGCAACTTCAGGTGTGGCTGGATGTTGGCAACGAGATCGGCATGGGTCAGCTTGGAACGAGCATACCCAAAAATCTTGGTAGAAGGATCCAGGTAACCCTCTCTAAACAGTCCAAAGAGGGCAGGGAACGTCTTCTTCTTGGCGAGGTCACCAGACGCACCAAAAACGACAATAACAGTGTTCTTTTCAAACTCAACAGGAGCAGACATTTATCCAGTGATAGAGAGAATAATAATAAAATGCGGGGGGGGGGGAGTGAAAGACTCAGAAAGAAGGCAGAAATATATACCCAACTAAATCGAATAGCAATAGCCTTACCTTTTGCACAGATAAAACCGTATATTTTCCCAAAACAAAAAACAGAAAACGAGGAAACAGGCACAAACCACTACTTATTCCAGACCAGCCATTCTCTCTCTGTATACATATATATATATATACTCGTCCGCAAACACCTGCATGGCGGAGGGGGTTATTAAGCAAGTGTGCCAGTTCCAGACAGATGCGTGCGGAACGACGAAACGTCAGTGCAACGTGATATGGCGAGGGAGGCACGTTGGAAGTGCGACAAGAGGTGCATGCGCCAGGCGAGATAGGGGAGAATCATCATCGGTTCGTCTTCCTCTTTCTGCTCTTTCTGCTCTGTTCTGCTCTGTTCTGCTATGTCAAAAGTGCTCAGAAAAGATCGCACAACGAACTGCTTATGATGTCGCCAGGGGTGCTTTTTTTGCCTGGTGTGCCCCACTATTACAAAAAGCAATAAGGCGTTGTGCGACGATTTCTGAGAGTGTCGTTTCGGACGAAATAAAAGATCGCTGTGGGGAGAGTTGCAGTAAATTCCCGCAGGAACGGGGATTAGAGCCGGGCGTTTCCTTTTGGGGGATTTTTCGGCCGAGACACGTGATTTGGTTCATTTTCGGCCGAGACATTTGGCTGAATTTCACGTGACAGTGCTGGGAGATGCCGTAATTGTCCTGTTCCGGGACATAAACTGTGGGTACGGCGTGCAAGGGCAGGTTCGGGGACAATGGGCATCGATATGAGTCGTCTTGGGGTGTGTAGTTCTGGGGTTGTAAGGTCGTAGGATCCACAATTGCAAGGCCCTGGGTTGTGAGGCAGTGCAGCCCTGGGTTGTGCAGTTGTACGTTTTTTGTTGTGCGGTTGTATGGTTTTGGATTGCAGGGTTGTACAACTCCAGACTACAAGGTCGTATGGGCCGGGAGTCTGTACTAATAGCAACACCTACGTTATAGACATACCCTCTTCTCAGGTATACTCAGATGATTTGCAGTGGTGTTCATGAAATTCGGGCTTGCGATATTCTCGCCCAGTATGTAAAAGCTATAGATAAGTGGTGGTGGTGGATGGTGGCGGTTCAAAGTTAGGAGGAATACAGTTACAAACGTGCTAATCATTTACTCGCAGCGCAGAGCCTTGATAACAGCGGGTCTTCTCATCATGTGTTTCGTCCACTTGTATACCTCCGGGTACTCGACCTTGATGTTGATGCCGATACGGTCTACGACATTATTCCAAGGAACAAAGGATAGATCGGCAATGGTAATGCGGTCGCACACCAGCCATACTGGGTAGTCAAAGAAACGGCTCTGCGAAAGCGGCGTGGTTCCGGCAGAGAACGACGCAGCGTTGTCGATGTCCAGCTCCATGATCAAGCTCTCACGACGCTCGGCCAGTGCCATTTCAATGACAGCGTACACACGGCGTACCTCGGCAGTGTAGCGCTCAAGAGCGCTGGGCAGCTTTTCGCTGTGGAAGTAGCGGAAGTGGAGTGCCTGCCCGATCATTGGGGCGTGGCCAGTCGCCTGGAAGAATAGCCACCCATTTATCTGGGCCTGTTCGGCGAGGTCGCCAGACCACAACAGTGCATCCCCGGTGGCCTTGTAGTAGCGGTTGACTAGATGTAGCAGGATAGCACCAGATTCCCATATAGACAGGTTGTCCATTCCGTGATCGATCAGCGCAGGGACACGCGCGTTCGGTGTGATGGAAATGAACTCGGGAGAACGGTGCTCACCAGCGTTGAAATCGAGGAAGAAGGTATTGTATGGCATCTGAAGCTCGCTCAGGACGATGGCCACTTTGAATCCGTTAGGAGCAGATCTATGGGAAAACAGTGTGTAGCCTGAGAGTGGTTGATTCTCAAAGAACTGCACGAGACGTGAGTTGTCAATCTGTGATCCGTTACCGCCCGAAACGTTTTGGTTCATCTCTCCTGCGGTTCCATCGCCGACCGCTGCACCAGCGGCGCCCGCCTGCTGCTGTGCCGATGGCAAGATACCGTGTTGTGCAAATGTGTTGGTGTTCCCCTGCTGTAGGACCTCCACGCCGTTGGCATTTATTCCAGCAGGAATCTGCGTCTGTAGCAGCATATTATTCCCTACTTGACCAGGGGCGTTTTGCCGTAGCATGTTCATGTTATTATTGCCATTATTATTGCTTGTGCCGTCCTGAATGTTGATATTTCGTAGAGCGCTCGACAAATTTGATACAGGCGCATTTGTGTTGTGGTATTGCCCACTATTGCTATTGCTGTTCATTCCGGTTGCTTATCTTTGTGTGATATGTGTATAGTTGTCTGAGGAATCCAACGTCTCTGTGTTTGAATAGAGAGGTCCAGGATAAGTGAGTATGTGTAGCGGTGTTTATTCTCCGATAATTATATCTGGAGGGGGGATAGACGGTCGAGAAAGGGAAAGACTCAATAATATCACGATGAGAACTGCTTCTTTTCTGTCTTGCTGCCAAATGAACAAGTTGGAAAAAAACGAAATCTGTAGGCTGGCTAATCGATGGCAAACTTTCAAAAGTAATCTGGCCCTGCTGAAAGCCGTGTATCAGTGAGTGTTCCGGTCCTGCTGCAGCTGCTGTAAGCAGCTCAACTAGCGCCACGGTGCCGTTTCTCTTTCTGGGTTGGGATTATTTTTTTTTTTTCGTTCTTCGGGCCTCACAGCACTTGGAAATTCCAATGCAAACTGTCACGGTTTTCCGGCAGCCAACTCCTACGTCTACGACTTTTTCAGAGCCTCACGGAGCAATACCAGCGCCCAACGGCACTAACAACAGGGGCTCGATGTGGTGCGTTGTTTGTAATGATAAAGTTGGTTGACGGTGGTTATGATAAAGATGGGGAGTGATATCTGGTAGCAAAAAATGGGTGATTAGCTCTCCCTAAAGCATGCTTGTTACTAAAGTTTGGGGATTATTCTCTCACACAGTCGGTCTAGCGTGGTGGTTATGGGATGTTTAATGTCACTGATGGATCTAGTGTCGAGATATTGGTTATACACATCCTGGTTGAATTCGGATAGAGGCATTTTCTGCTGGTAAAACTGGTAGTATAGCTGGTTGACAAACCGGAGGTATGCGAAACGCTCGTGTCTCAGGTATATTGCGATCATTGGTATCCTTTGGGTAAGCTTTGCAAATGGAACCTTGAGAAGCAGGATGATATTTTTGACAATATTCTGCAATTCCACAATGGACATATGATCGATGTTTCTTACCCCTAGTTGTTCGTAAACAGCAGAAGTTATTTCCGGGTTGTTCGTCTGTATCTGTTCGAAGGTAATCTTGGCACTCTCGTCGCCCAGGATATCCTGTATTTTGGATGCCGAAGTTTCAAGGAGCCGCTGTTGCTGGTCGTTTTGCAAATGCAGGTTGAAGATGACGTTCTCCTGTTCCTGTAAGGACTTCTTCAATTTTTGACCTAGTTTTTTCTCGAGCCTTAAATCTTCATGAATACTCCTTTTGGTGTCCTGGAGGTCCTGCACTTTTTGCATGAGGTCAAGGAACTGTTTCTCGTTGGACTGAAGATGTGTTTCCGCGATTTTGTTCATTTCGACTGTAAGTTTCTCGTTACTGTTTAAAAGTTTTTCGTTGTTGAGTAATAAGGATTCCTTCTCCTTTAAAAGTTTATCGAACTGTTCTGAAACATCTCTATTATCCTTGATTATTTTTGCCTCAGAAACGATTTCTTCTAGTGTACGACGCAACGACGTTATATCCATTTGAAGGTCACTGTTGTCATTTTTGAAATTGGACGTTACGGATGACCGTAAGTCGTTGATCAGGACTTCGATATTCTGGTACTCTTTGTTGTTAAAATTTCTGTGAAACCCTGTGACATCTGTGTGTGTATCTAAAAACTTCTCTTCTAGTGAAACATGCTTTTTCATATCAGGTGACAGCTCAGTGGTTTCGTCAATTAGATCCTTGATTATCTGTCCGATATTTGTTCCAAACAGACGGAAAGTGGGAAGTAACGTTTCGGTCATTTTCACTTGAGCTGTCAGTGCTTGTATCTCCTTCTTGTTGTTCTCTAGTTTATTCTCGGTACGACGAGATAGTGTCGCTACCATACTATCGATTGTTTTCTCTGTATTGCGAAATTCCGTTGCGTAATGCGATTGAACTTGCAACACCTTTTGCTTGGAGCCATTAATTTCTAATGTCGTTTCAGTCGTTATTCCTCTCGCCATATCTCTGCATTGAGTTAGAAGCTTCCTCGCGCCCTTCATGTTTGTAGTGTATAAATTGCGAACTTGTATAACTGCCGTCCTAATGTCTTGTGTTCTTGTAGTTTTCTTATTTAATATTTCTTTCAATAGCGTGATTTTCTCTCTAAGTTGAACAGTCTCAGTCGTTGCCTTGTTTAACTCTTGTTCTTGTTGGGTGTATTTTTCCTTCAGGCTTTCTGATTCGGTTTGTAACAGTTGATATCTGTTTTTTATTTTTTGGGTTTCATCCAATTGTTGTTTCGTTTGGTTCCTACTTTCTTGGAGTTCCACTTTATTTTGTCTTACAGAAACTTCTAAATTCACAATTTTCACTCTCAGAGATTTCTCAATTTCTTTCCTCTCTTCTAATTCCTGTTTCGATTCTAAGGATAATTTGCATAGTTCATTTCTTAGTTTCTCTAACTCTTCTTCTTTTTTCAACAGAAGGACATTATCCTGTTCACCAACAAGTTCCTTATCCCTTTCGATGTTTACCGTAGCATCTTTCTTTTCACTAACTTTTGCCTTGTTTTCCTTGTCCTTCTCAACTTGTACCCTAGTTTCCTTATACTTCCCAGTTTTCACCCTGGTGTCCTTGTTCTTCCCAGGTTTAACCCTAGTCCCTAAAATTTGAGGACTATCAGAGTGTTGAATAGGGACTTCCAAGAGTGCAGGCGTAGTTTCACATTTAAAACCACCCGGGAAGTGACCAATACTATGATTGTCTTGGTCCGTTCCTGGGTCATCCAAAGACGATAATGGCGGCTCAGTTTGCTGCTCATTGTCTACCAGACTGACAAAATCATCTACTTCGTTGTCCTCAAAGGTGGTGATAGTGGAATAGCCCTCTTTATTATCCGGTTGTGGGGACATTAACACCTTCAGGGCATCTTTACTCCTTGCGGGAGACACCGGAAGACCAGTTTTGGGAACGTTGCATCTACCGGCGTTTGAAACGGCGCTGGTAGCGTCAGGTTTAGTCCCTAGTTCCTTTTCTCCAAACAACATTGAAAACATGGGGTTTTAATTGTGGGAATAATTACTGTTTACT
>JAKTPZ010000173.1:0-11611 GCA_030579215.1 Maudiozyma pseudohumilis
GCACCTGGCCGACAATCGGCCGACACACCAGCACAAGCCCTAACACAAGCACAAACACACCGCACAAGCCTAAAGAATCGCGAGCGCACGAATACGCACAAAATACACAGTTTGCCGCCGGCCACAGACCCCAACAACAACAAGGGCCAACAGAGAAGGGCCCCCGCCCAGAACAACCCGCACAGCCCTGTCGCCAATAGCACTCCCCGCTGGAAAATAGCGCGCGCGCTCCCCCCCAATAAACAGATAACAATAGGCGCCCAGCGCCAGAGGTGCTGGGCGCACAGACGCACCCGCAGAAGCACCGCGCGTCTCCAACAGCGGGTCACGCACTTTTTGGGCGACCGTCTTTTAAAGGGAGGGCGCGCCGCCGCCACACACCGCGAGAGCCGCCGCCAGCCAATCAGCGTGCGAGCCGCGGTCGGAGATCCTCTCGAGTCACGCAGCGCTGCACTGCGCTCTGCGCTCAGTGTTTTGTGTTTTGTGTTCCCGCCTCTGGTCTCCCGCCTCTGGTCTCCCGCCTCTGGTCTCTTCCCAGGGCAAAGTTGGGCAACTTTGACCCCCTCGCCCTTCGGCCTTCGCCCATTGCCTTCGCCGTTGGTCTCTGCACAGAATCATGCCACCCAATCAGGCAGCCCAATTTGCAAACGGAGGCCTTTCCACGGCAGCTCGAGGACTGGACAGAGGTCGTGAACCCGGAATTGCACAGCTCGCTGTGTGCGCCCTCGTCTATTGTCTTGTTGTCTTGTTGCATCGTTGCATCGTTGCGGTAACCGACCCTGGAGGACGTTTGCTGGGATAGTGGGGGGGCCGAAGGGACGAGGGAGAGGGAGAGCAAAGGGACGAGGGAGAGGAGAGGAGTGGGCGGAAAATGTATATAAGGGTTGTGGCAATGACGCAAAGGGGGATGTGTCCTTTTTTGCTCTGCAACTCCGTTTCACATTCGCTTGTACTTGTTGTATAATTTTGTTTGTACTTTCACCCTTGCACACTCACACCCACACCACACTCACATCCACACTCACCGCAGATATGTCCCAACTGCTAGCTAAATCCACTACTAAATCGTACAACCTGCTGTACAAGCGCGTACTCACCCAGGCGAGATTCTACGCCCAGCCAACATTGAAGGAGCGTTTCGCCGAGATCTACCCAAAGAAGGCCGAGGAGATCAAGAAGTTCAAGAAGGAGCACGGCGCCACCGTCATCGACACCGTCAAGCTGGAGCAGGCTTACGGTGGTATGCGTGGTATCAAGGGCATGGTCTGGGAGGGTTCCGTCCTCGACCCAGAGGAGGGTATCAGATTCAGAGGCCTGACCATCCCGGAGATCAGGGCCAAGCTGCCAAAGGCCTCCCCTGACTCCAAGGAGCCGCTGCCAGAGGGTCTGTTCTGGCTGCTGCTGACCGGCGAGATCCCCTCTGCCGAGCAGGTCAAGGCCCTGTCCATCGACCTCGCCTCCAGATCCGAGCTGCCAGAGCACGTCTCCCAGGTCCTCGACAACCTGCCAAAGCACCTGCACCCAATGGCCCAGTTCTCCATCGCTTTGAACGCCCTGGAGTCAGAGTCCAAGTTCGCCAAGGCCTACGCCCAGGGTGTCAACAAGAAGGAGTACTGGACCTACACCTTCGAGGACTCCCTCGACCTGCTGGGTAAGCTCCCAGTCATCGCCGCCAAGATCTACAAGAACGTCTTCAAGGACGGCAAGCTCGCCAAGGTAGACCTCAACGCCGACTACGGTAAGAACCTCGCCAACCTGATGGGTTTCGAGAACGGCGACTTCGTCGAGCTGATGAGACTGTACCTGACCATCCACTCCGACCACGAGGGTGGTAACGTCTCCGCCCACACCACCCACCTGGTCGGCTCCGCGCTGTCTTCCCCATACCTGTCCCTGGCCGCCGGTATGAACGGTCTGGCCGGCCCACTGCACGGCCGTGCCAACCAGGAGGTCCTGGAGTGGCTGTTCAAGCTGAGAGAGGAGGTCCACGGTGACTACTCCAAGGAGACCATCGAGAAGTACCTATGGGACACTCTAAACTCAGGCAGAGTCATCCCAGGTTACGGCCACGCCGTCTTGAGAAAGACCGACCCACGTTACACCGCCCAGCGTGAGTTCGCCCTCTCCCACTTCCCAGACTACGAGCTGTTCAAGCTGGTCTCCGCCGTCTACGAGACCGCTCCAAAGGTCCTTGCCAAGCAGGGTAAGACCAAGAACCCATGGCCAAACGTGGACTCCCACTCCGGTGTCCTACTGCAGTACTACGGCCTGAAGGAGGCCTCCTTCTACACCGTGCTGTTCGGTGTCGCCAGAGCCTTCGGTGTGCTGCCACAGCTGATCATCGACAGGGCCGTTGGTGCTCCAATCGAGAGACCAAAGTCCTTCTCCACCGAGAAGTTCATGGAGCTAGTCAAGAACATCGAGTCTAAGAAGTAAGCGTGCATGTGCCGTGCCTATCCAGCGCAACCTTCCTCCTGCGATTCTTTGTAAAATACTTTCCCAACATCGAGGGGGCTGTGCAAATGTACTTCACCCTCGAGGGGCTGTGCTACTGTACGTCACCCTCGAGGGACTGTGCTACTGTACGTCACCCTCGCCACACCCAACCATCAATTTATCCCTATGTAACGACCCATATTCAATCACCCATGTACCTCTCTATACATTAATACAAGAGATCAACGAAAACTACTCGCAGCGTTTGTAAAACGTTCCCACAACAGAACTGGTCTTTACGTTGACGATAGTGCTATATGTCCAACCGCTGGAGCGAACGGTGTACACGTGCCTGCACCTTGCTCACGATCACGATCACGACCACGATCACGATCGCTTCAGCTCCAGCTTTTCGGCTGGCAATTACACACATGCACTGGAACAACTAATTTGTCGTTTGTGGGACTCCCTCGCCGCCCAAGAACCACCCAAAGACGGGTCAAATAAACATCTACTATCACTCTTGAACGTTCTTGTAATGGTGCAACCTCATGCACCGATTGGCACACGTTGACGTTCTACAATTTGCACAGAAACACCCGCACAGGTCCGCGATTACCAATGGTTTACTAATCTGGCTGCGGCGTTGTGCCAGCAATTTTCGGGGGGGAAGCGCGCGCGCAGACTTGCCGAAAGTCGCCGGGCGCCGCCCGCCCCCTTCAGGTATATATATACGTCTGGCTTTAGATAATAGTAAGGGGGATGCCATCCCCTAATTGATAATGGGTCTTGTAGAGGGTGTTTGAAGACACACAACTAGACAGCTATATATTGCAAAGGTGCACAATGGTGAAAGTTGCTATTATTACATATTCTACATACGGTCACATTGACAAGTTGGCCCAGTCCGTGAAGAAGGGTATTGAGGATGCGGGCGGCCACGCCGACATGTTCCGTGTCCCAGAGACTCTTTCAGACGATATCCTGACCCAGATGAACGCTCCAATTTCCAAGGGCGATGTTCCAGTTGCCACCGAGGAGACTCTGCTGAAGTACGATGCATTCCTCTTCGGTGTTCCAACGAGATTCGGTTCCTTGCCTGCGCAGTGGTCTGCTTTCTGGGACAGAACTGGTGCTCAATGGGCCCAGGGTGCCCTAAACGGCAAGGTTGCTGGTTTCTTCATTTCCACCTCCTCATACGGTGGTGGTCAGGAGGCTACTGTGAGAAACTGTCTGTCATACGTTGTTCACCACGGTATGATCTACGTTCCATTGGGTTACAAGAACGCTTTCGCTGAGCTTGCTAACCTAGAGGAGGTTCACGGTGGTTCTCCATGGGGTGCTGGTACCCTTGCTGGTGCCGACGGTTCCAGAAGTGCCTCTTACATCGAAGTTAAGATTGCCGAGATCCAGGGTAAGACTTTCTACGAGACTGCAAAGAAGTTCTTCCCAGGTGAGGATGCCCCAGCTGCTGCTGCTGCCACTGACGCCGCTGCCGATAAGAAGAAGAAGGCCAAGCCTGCTGCCAAGAGAGCCACCGAGAAGCCAGCCGAGGCTAAGAAGGAGGAGGAGAAGAAGGAGAGCTCAATGCTAGACTGTTGCACTGTTATGTAAGTGTGCACCTTGGAAATTTGAACTATTCACTCCCTCAGAGGTTTCTATAGCAAAAAAAATGGGGTATGGAGAAATTTATCTCATACTGGCATGGGAGAATCAAATCCTGTGACAGAGGGCAAGCTATTGGGCGTCTCTCTCTCCTATGTTTAGATATATACGCTCATTCCATTCACATTTCTATAACAATATAATATTAATCTATTAAACGAAAGGCCAGAGCGAGTTTGTCAATGTACTGTTTCTGCCGTAGTAAATGTTTGTCAGTGTACTGTTTCTGCCGTAGTAAATGTTTGTTTTGTTTATGTAGCCTCTGCCATAGTTAAAACATGACTTTGTCATCGTTATCGCACGAGATTGTCCTTATTATCACAATTTCTAGTTTTATTATCTTTATTTTCTTTTTTCTTTGGAATGAATTATACTATTATTTACATGTATCTAAAATATGTTATTTAATCATGTGAGAGGGGCGATAGAGAGAGAAAGAGAGAGGGATAATATACACCGATCAGAGGTTTCTCTCGACAGGAAGCGTCTTGGTTCTCTTCTTCAGATAACTGTCCTTGTCCTTCAGCTTACGGTTATATGGCGTGTCCACTTTACCAGGGTACAGCACCCTCTTATCGACCTCACTCATAGTAGACTCAAGCACAGATGCCTTGGACTCCTCCTTGGCAGATAGCAGGTGTGACTTCCAGATGTGGCGAATTTGACCAACACAGAAGGGGCAAAGGGTATTCATACGCTTGAAGTGGCCACATGAAGGGCACTTGTTCAGGTTGTTCATAAATTTAACGTTATTACGGTTGGCATTGTCTGCTAGCAGTCTCTGTCTCTTCTTCTGGTGCGATGTCTTCTTCTTAGGAACAGCAAGGAGGATACCAATGTTCAACTCCGCCAGTGAGGGAAACACATGGATTAGCTCGGTAGCTATGGATCTCAATGCAAGGGACATTTCTTTTGCACGTTCTGGAGGTATGTGGACGAATGTATTTGGTAAGATCTAAACACTTCAAGGGAACAACTAACCGTCACTTCTTAAAAAGGGTGTAGGTTCCTCAGTGGTTCGACAGACTTCCCTTTAGCTTTGGTCCTTATTGGTCTTTGTGAT
Source organism: Maudiozyma pseudohumilis (assembly GCA_030579215.1). Classification (NCBI taxonomy): domain Eukaryota; kingdom Fungi; phylum Ascomycota; class Saccharomycetes; order Saccharomycetales; family Saccharomycetaceae; genus Maudiozyma; species Maudiozyma pseudohumilis. The sequence continues at coordinate 5,165 of JAKTPZ010000173.1, forward strand.
TTTCTGTTCTCGCGCGAGAGAAAAACTCACCAAAAAATACAATACTGGCCCAATGCTAGCAAGAATAATGAACACTAAGCAAGATAGTATTCAAACAGAGGAGACCAACAAGACACCAAATGGGTCTTGCGACATCTACATTATACATATATGTTATAATCAGGTCAAATTTCGTTTCAAAAATGATAATAGTATTCAGTTGGATCAGTAATTATTGAAAAGGAATATATCACGTGACTACAAATTAAAAATCAAAAAATTAAGGGGCATACTGGGAATTGAACCCAGGGCCTCCCGCATATTTGAGTAAACCCAAAGCGGGAATCATACCACTAGACCACACGCCCTATTATTTTATACAAATGGGGTATTTTTAGATAGTTGTAAGAGATTTGAAAAATGGCCAGGGAATATTGTAAAGGTTTAAAATGATATAATGTTACTGTTATGTATTGGTAAACAATATTAGAATTTGAGATGAAAAACTGTGGGCTTGTAAAAGGGTGTGGGTAATTATTAAAACCCAAGGGGCAACAAAGAAACAATTATATGGGAATAACAATATATATAAAAGACTTTGTAATGCCCTCTGTATAACAAATAATTCAACAAAAAGATATATAATCAATGAAGGGAACTGATAGAAAGTAGATGGAAGGGAAGAAATTGACATTGGAAATTGGTAGGAAAAAAGAAACAATAAAATTGTCCCTTGATTTTCCAATTCATATGCTGTACTATTTGGGTTGCTATTCTATTCTATTTTACTTGTTCAATAAAGTAATTTTACAAACATTTACGGTAATGATTGATATTTACAATTTCCCCAAAGGAACATCGAAAGTATAGATTATATGTCCCTTTAGGGGTTGTAATAAAAGATAGATAGGTCTGGAATAAATTAACCGTATTATTTATGTGTAATTTGCAAATATTACCTCTCGTCCAACCATGACCCGAACCTGTTTTGTGATGCATAACGTGGAAGAACCGCTCTTGTCATAACTATACCGTGCGAATCTTTTCCGCTGAAATAGTATGCTGCTTTTATAAGGAAACCGTCTGCCCTTTAGGGTTGCAGATACGTTTTGAAGAAGAAATAAAAAGAGATAAATAGTAGTATAACATGTACCCCCAGTGTTAAAGAAAAGAAAATACCTGGATTGGTTTATATTCTACTAAAATATATTTATAATAATATTTTCTTTAAAATTTGTTCCAAAATATAATTATTGAAACCAGCGATGTTTTTATTTATTTATGAGCACAGAGGCAAAAAAATAAATAACATGTTAAATAGAGAAATCCATCCACGTAAACTTTCAAATATTACGAAGCAAATCCATCCTTTTATTTTCTATAACCCTCACCCTTTCAATAAACGAACTAACACAAGCACCACACTACTTACAAAACCTTGCAAACCCACTTACTCACCCTTTCTTGCCATACACACATTGACATTTTGATATTTGGAATTATGTTTTCATAAATGATAATAAATAGACAATAGAGTATGTAATTCAATAAATAGGATATAAAACACGAATGAAAATTAAATACTTTCATGGGTAAAAATCACAGGAACTGCGCTTTTCTTAATTTTAACATTAGATTTAAGCCTTGTCAGCCTTAATCTTGTTTAGGGCAGAACCGGCCTTGAACCACTCGATCTGCTCGTTGTTGAAGGTGTGAGTTAGGTCACACTCCCAAGCGGCACCGTTCTCTGGGTGGACAACCATGGTTAGGTTCTTACCTGGAGCTAGACCGGCTAGACCGACGATGTCGATCTTGTCAGTTGGGTTGATCTTGTCGTAGTCAGCTGGGTTAGCAAAGTTCAATGGCAGTAGACCCTGCTTCTTTAGGTTAGTCTCGTGGATTCTGGCGAAGGATCTGGTGATGATGGCGAAACCACCTAGGAATCTTGGCTCTAGAGCAGCGTGCTCACGAGAAGAACCCTCACCCATGTTCTCGTCACCAATGACAACCCACTTGATGCCCTGGTCTCTGTAGTCTCTGGCGGTGTCTGGAACACCCTTGTACTCACCAGTGTAGACGTTTCTGACGGAGTTGGCCTTACCGTTCTCGGCGTTGGTAGCACCGATCATGTAGTTGTTGGAGATGTTCTCCAAGTGGCCTCTGTACTTCAACCATGGACCAGCCATAGAGATGTGGTCAGTGGTGGTCTTACCTAGGGCCTTGATCAGGATTGGCATGTTTAGAGCGTCCTTACCGTCCCATGGCTTGAATGGAGTTAGCTTCTGTAGTCTGTCGGACTTTGGAGAGATCTGGACCTCAACGGAGGCTCTGTCCTTTGGTGGGGCCTGGTAAGTGTTGTTACCCTTGTCGTAGCCTCTAGTTGGCAGACCGTCACCGAATGGAGCCTTCAGCTTGAACTCCTTACCGTCGGCACCCTTTAGAGTGTCAGTTAGAGGGTTGAATCTTAGGTCACCGGCGATGGCGAAAGCAGTGACCAACTCTGGAGAGGCGACGAAAGCGTGAGTCTGTGGGTTACCGTCGTTTCTGGAGGTGAAGTTTCTGTTGTAGGAAGAGACGATGGTGTTCTTGTCACCCTTCTTGATGTCTCTACGGTCCCACTGACCGATACATGGACCACAGGCGTTGGCCAGAACAATACCGCCAAACTCCTTGAAAGTCTCTAGCTGACCGTCACGCTCGATGGTGGCTCTGATCTGCTCGGAACCTGGGGTGACGGTGAAGATGGACTTGGCCTTTAGACCGTGAGAAGCGGCGTCCTTGATGATGGAAGCGGAACGGGACATGTCCTCGTAAGAGGAGTTAGTACAGGAACCGATCAAACCGACCTTGACCTCTAGTGGCCAGTCGTTCTTGACGGCGACCTCCTTCATCTTGGAGATTGGGGTGGCTAGATCTGGGGTGAATGGACCGTTGACGTATGGCTCCAGGGTGTTCAGGTCGATCTCGATAACTTCGTCGTACTCACAGTCCTTGTCGGCGGACAGTAGGTCGGACTTGTAGACGCCGGCGAACTCGGCGATCTTGTCACGGCCAGTGGCGTCTAGGTACTCAACCATGGACTTGTTGAATGGGAAGACGGAGGTGGTAGCACCGATCTCGGCACCCATGTTACAGATGGTACCCATACCGGTGGCGGAGAAGGTGTCGACACCCTCGCCGAAGTACTCGACGATCTTACCAGTACCACCCTTGACGGTAGTGATACCGGCGAGCTTTAGGATAATGTCCTTTGGAGAGGTCCAGCCGTTCATTCTACCGGTCAGCTTGACACCCATGATCTTTGGTGCCTTCAGCTCCCAGGCCAGGTCGGACATGACATCGACGGCGTCAGCACCACCGACACCGATAGCTAGCTGACCTAGACCACCAGCGTTTGGAGTGTGAGAGTCGGTACCGATGATCAGGGCACCTGGGAAGGCGTAGTTCTCCAGGACGATCTGGTGAATGATACCGGAACCTGGCTTCCAGAAACCCATGTTGTACTTGGCGGTGGCGGTAGCCAGGAAGTCGTAGACCTCCTTGTTCAAGTCGATGGCTCTGGCCAAGTCCTTGTCACCACCGACCTGGGCCTGGATCAAGTGGTCACAGTGGACAGTGACTGGCTTGGCGACCTGTGGGAGACCGGCAGACATGAACTGCAGAATGGCCATCTGGGCGGTGGCGTCCTGACAAGCGACTCTGTCTGGTCTCAGCTTCAGGTATGAACCACCACGAACAATCTCCTGCTCGTGAGGGTTGTCCAAGTGACCGTACAGGATCTTCTCGGCGTAGGTCAGAGGTCTGCCTAGTCTCTTTCTGACGATGTCGACATTCTCAAGGTTCTCCTTGTAGTTAATGAAGGAGAAGTCCTCTAGCAGGTTCTGGTTGACCTTGGAGTCTCTGCCGATGTTGGTGGCAGTGGCCAGAGTACGTCTGAGAGGGGTTCTCAGAGCAGTGCGTGCGGACAACATATTTGATGGGAATATGTGTGTATTAGTAGTATTGGCAAAGGGATTAAGTAGAAGGCAATGAAAAGTTTAACCAAAAAAAGGGGAGAGAGATAACGTAAATATAGTAGATCTCAAAACACAAAAAAAAATAGGGAAATAATAAACCGATTTTTTCTTTTAACACCTAAAACAAAAAAAATATGTAATAACAATTTCTTTCTGTTCTCTTGATTAATAAAACTTATAACACTAGTTTGTATTATCTGCTTAATGAGTTTGTCGCTTGCTGTTCTTGTAATAGAAAGTATCCCTAAAACAAAAAATAAATAATAAAAAAAAGAGAACACACACAAGCAAAGGACAAATCCACAAACAGGTATAGAGTTGTTGCAAAACGGGAGCATCGATGCCCCGGTATATATATGCATGTGGTGAGCCCCGGTCGCTCGTGCTCGTTCAAGCGCAACTCTGTGCCAAACGTGGCAACGGGGGCTGTAGAACGTAGAGTAAAGAGTAAAGAGCAAAGGGCAAAGGGCAAATGGCAAAGGGCAAAGACCCAGACAAGAGTCGTTCGTGGAGGACGCAGTGCAGTTTGGTGTCCGCTCTGCGAGGTTTCCAAAGCAGCAGAGGTTCGCAGGGATGCCAGAGGGGAGAAGAATAGCGGTCGGCGCTTCGACGGGTTTAGCTGCCAGTGTATAGCAGTGGATTCCAGGGGAGGGCGTGGGCTTTTGTGCGTGGGCTTTTGTGCGTGTGTTGAGGAGGCATGAGGAGGCATGAGGGGAGGATGTGTGGGTGGCACAGACAGGGCCGCAGGGCGCGGGCCCTGCTAGCTGTGCGCTGTGATTGGTGCAGTCAACAGGGCGGAGGGCGGGCCAATGAGCGTCGAGAAACGTTAGCGTCGCTGCGGGCGGCAGGGCGGCGCGTGATCGATTTTCCGCCTGGGTTTCCCGAAATCGCGGCATTCGGGTGGGCGGCGTGGGCGCGAGGGCGAGAGGGAGAGAGGGCGGCGTGGCAGTGTGGGTGAGTGCGGGCAGTGCGGACAGTTCTCTGCGTGTTTCCACTTGTCCAGGTCATGTGACAAAGCCGAGTCTCGGGTAAGTCGCGTTGTAAAAGCGCGTGCCCGCTCCAAGAGGGCGTGCGGTGAGGGGCCGTCTGGCGATGGGGAGTGGAAGTCCCCGCGCTTTGCCTCGCAGTCCGATGATCGGGGAAGGGGTGCGTGCACTTGTGCTTCGATGGCCTTGTTCAGGGAGGAGTCAAGAGGGTCTGCGGTTCGGGGCCCTTTCTTCGGAGTTTAACTTCCATTAACCGGTAATTGCGGTTGCATTGCTCCAGTGGCGACGCTACGCCACGCAGCGGCTGGGGCCGAATCTCGGATCTCTGTGAATTGCCCTCCACAGCATGGTGCACGGCTCATCACCCTCCAAAGTATGGTGTACGGCCTATCACCCTCCACAGAAGTGTGCGCGGCGCTAGTCCAAGAACCGGGTAGGGAATTTGCTCTTTATTGTTGGGGGTTCATCGCATGCTCATCGCACGCCCGTCGCATGCTCGCCACACGCTCATCGCAGGATCGTCACAGGCTCTCGGAGTGGTGCATATTTAGGGGAGGGTGATTACTAGCAGGGTATCCCTAATGCAGACGTCATAATATATATATTTGTGCAGCATGTCACAACTGCACAGGGTAACATAGTAATAAGGCGTACGTACCCTTGAGAATGTGGCTGTGCCCCCTTTAGAATATTGTGCCTCCAATGCGGACAGGACATCCCTCCCGCCACTCTCATTCATTCCAAAGTATTTTAACCAGTTAAAATATATAGGTGTACAGCATGTATATGTGTATATAGTAGGTGTAATGCGGGGTGTTGAGTTCTTTTTTTTAGGGGTTTTTGCTCTTGTTGTCCTGTCGTTGTAGTTACAGTTCCGCTCATTTACACCTTGATGTGGCCAGAGACGGTCTCAACGTCCTCATTGTCTGTAGACACCACTGGGTATGGTCTGGTCTCGTTCTTCTTGCCCGTGCTGATGGAGCCGGATGCAGAGGAAGAGGCCTTGATCTCAGAAGGGCTGTTGCGCTCGACGTTGAACGAGCGTGTGCGAGAACCCAGCATGATGTTCATTGTGTTGATGTGAACAGTGCTGTATGGTCTGGCACGCAGAGTCTGAGAGGATAGAGTGGCGGTCTTGGCAATTAGGCTCTTGTATAGCATTGTAAGTGTGTGTGTGTGTGTGCGTTTGGGAGTGTAGTAGTATAAAGTAACAAAGTGTTATTATTATAGTATTATTATTACTTGTGAACAAACAAGAACATACAAAAGAGAGATGTGGACAACAGAATACACAACGGTTTCCAACCCTGCTTATATACAATTACTTGAGACCCCAGGTGCCGTCCCTCCCTTATTCCAGTTTTACTTTTGCAACAGCACACACGTTGCTGTCACGAGGGGTATCCCTTTTACCCGTATACGTGGGATGGCACAGGAATAGTGGGGGGAGAGTACGTAGTACGTTG
>JAKTPZ010000174.1:0-11544 GCA_030579215.1 Maudiozyma pseudohumilis
AGTGTCTGAATAACTGTCTGTTTCTTATTTACAAAATAGAATAGTCGGAACAATGCCTCATCCATCATATAGTGTCTCGAATTCTTCTTCATTAATTTTACACGCTCTTTTTCAACCTTCTTCTGTTTTTCTAGTGAACGTGCAGTCTTTTGGGTATCGGTATTTTCATCCAACCATTTATCTTCTTCCAAAACCACATCTTCATCATCCGGAACCCTTATGTAGTTTCCATCTTTGTCGAAGTTACCATGTTTCATATCATCGTCAAGATTAAAGCTCTCCAGCTGTACATTACCATGATTTGTATCATCCTGTGTGTCGTGTTCGATTTCGTTCTCCTTGTTAAATTTGTCGATATCAAATGGAATTGTGTTTGGCAAAGGTTTACCCTGTTTCTCCTGAGTCTTATCCTCTTCATCCGATGCAAACATATCACTCCCATCACTCTCATTTGGCGGAGGATCAGCAGTGTCGTTTGCCAATTGAGCACTTCGCGTGGGAATATCTTCATCTGTCGAGTAGCCGTTAGGTTCTGGATCGGAATCCGAATTGTATCCAGCCACATTTTTTATATCATCATGTTTGCTTCTCTTTTGAACAAAACCCTCTTCAGTGTTGTTATCGTCCACGTCATACTGTTGTGTCCGTTTTAGCATGGTACTTTGGGGTTTGTATGACTCTATATTGATCTGCGTTTGACACTCTGTTCAGTAATTTTTGATTATTATTTAACAGCCTTGTAGGTTCATCTGTAGTGTACTTTTTTTTTTGTTTACACAGAGCGACCGTTAACCAGTTTCCTTAAAAGTTCAAGAGAGATAAAAAATATTAAATTTAAGAAAACGCAATAAAGTCATCACGGTTCGACAATCTCTGTAAGAGTCTATTGAATGTCTGGATCAATATTTATATATTACGAATATGTAGTGGAATGATAATAAGTACAGTCGACCCATCGATTCTATACTCTAGATGGTGTCATGATAATAAGTACAGCCGACCCATCTATTCTATACCCTAGATGGTGTCATGATATTGGAGTTGCTCTTTTTCTTTTGGTCAAACATAGAGGTGTTGTACGAATACAAGACGAAGCCATCACGTTCTCTCACCTCTATGGGAACCTTAACGTTCAGCAATGGCTTCAGGAGCAGTTCCCAGTCGTATCTTGTTCTGGGGGTACAGAATAACCACTTCCGCAGCAATTGGATCTTTACAGATTTAAACTTCGACAACTGCTTCAGGAAACTGTACAGGTTAACATTTGGAATGTCTATGAAGTTCTGATAATTCTCAAAGTTATCGAATTTGTCTTCGATATCAAAGTCTTCAATGAATGCATCGATATCCAAATCTTCATGACCAGGCCGTCTCTTTAGCATTGTCAATCCATCTGTCATGCATTTTAGAACAGCCTCATCCCATTGATGGCTGAACTCTCTTGGTGGGTGCTCTGCCCCATTTAAATCGTGGATTGTTGTCTCTGATTGTTGGGAGTGATTATATGCTATTAGTGTCTCTTGGTCGTTGGAAAGCACCTTATCCAGAACCTTCTCCCAATATCCAACAGGCGACACCGGGAACACGTTGGTGAATGGAATATTAATTACATTGATGCTCACGTTACGTGATGGCATCCTCTCAAACAGATTTTTGTAGTAATGATAGCAGTAATGGAAACTGGGGATCCTGCTCATGTTGAAGAATTCACTTTGGGCTTGAGTTATTATTGAAGGTTTTTTGTTCATCATGGCTGAACTTTTGTCATTTGTAGTTCGCGAGATGTAGTTTAGGTTGAGGGACAAAACAACTGCCGTTGTTGGTGGAGGCGTATGCAATATTTTCTGGACTGGCGTGTCTAAAAGTGTCTCTGCAACGGAGGCCCCATCATCTTCGTCAAACAGGCGAGCCTGGTCCACCTCTTTGTAGTAATAGTCGTCATTCACCAAATGTGCGTGGGTAAAGCACCGGCTATTGCAATCTATGGTCAGGTCTTTAAGTCCAGGGAAACAATTGCAAAGTAACAGGTCAAACTTACTGTTGATATTAAGCAGGCTCAAGTTAGTGACACCTTGGAAATAACTGTTGAATAACCTCAAAATACCATTACCGGGGACAATATGGCACTGTCTTAGGGTAAGGCTATTGTACGTCGCATGAAGGTCATAAATCTCCTTCTCCGAGGGCGACTTCCTTTCTTTCTGGACGTACAATGGTAAGAATTCCATTGGTGTATCTAGTGACTCCGTGTCTATGATTATGTTGTCAAGGATAAGTTCATTGATGATTCCGAAACAGCAGAGCATGTTGGGTCGCAATCGTACGACAGGTGAATGTTTGGTGACAGGGTCAGATATTGCCCTGATTTCAAGGGTCTTGAACCTCTGTAATGCATAAAACTTCCTCTCGTAATCATTTAGAAACTGCTGGGAGACCTGGAAGGTTCTCAAGTCGTTGCTGTTCAGGGATTCTTGACCCTTTATAATCTTTCTGAAGAAATCTTTGGACCCGTCGTTGAACACCGAGTACCATAGTGGTATTTTGAAACTAGGCTCTACATTACTGAGAATGATGTGAGACAAATTTGGCAGGTAATCGATAATATCGAGCATAAGTTCGATGTATGTATAATGCGAGTATTTGTATTCCAGTTTATTCAGCGTCTCCAGGAATTCTAGAGTTCGTTTGTTCAATTTAACGGGGCTCTGATGTTCTATCAAGGGAGCTGCCTCGCTCTTTGGCAAGTGCGACTTCGTTTCAGCTGTTGATGCGGATGTAGACGAGGAAGATGATGATGCGGATGAATCTTGTCTATTATGCCGTATCGTTGGCGAAGAAGACGCTGGCGTGCTGTTATATGAGTACGCTCCGCCAATAACAGGATGCCCGCTCCCTGTTTTGTTGTGGTATTTACTATACTTCAGCAACGAGTCCTGACACTGCGGGTTAGAGAACTCTATGGATCGAGTCAGAAACCTTGCATTCTGCGATCCGCTCGTTATATGGGATGCCGTACTGATGGTATGAAACTCGGAATGTATCAGAGCATTGAACCGCAGCAATGACAATTTCGAATCGAGTCTTACTACCTTGTACAGAAAGTTGTCAGCGATGACTTTGTACAGGCGGGAATTTGCGAGACAGAGATTTACCAGGGTCCCATTGTCCAGATTTCCCAGAATCATCAATAGGATCTTCTCCGGAAGAGCCAGTAAACCACTACCTTGTACCAGATGGTCGTCTCCCTCCCGTGAATCCTCCTTGCGTGGCTCTGACTCTCTTCCGGCACCAGGCTTTGCGGGCTCGCTGTGCTTTGGACTGCTCTTTAGGAAGTGCTTGGATTTTCCAAGCAACTGCAGTCGTCTCATGTAGATCTAAGGGTTGTATCCAGGTGCTTGTATTGTTCTTTGTCTCTCTTTAGAGATCGGTAAGTGCTCTATTACCATCGAATGATGGTCCTATTATATCAAAGTGTGTTAATTGTATGGGCCGCCGGTGTAAATAGGGCCGAGTCACTAATTCAAGTCACGTGCACAATAAGTTTATAATATTGCATAATCATATATAAGGAATAGAACTATATACAGTGCACCAATATAACTATGCACAATTCACGATTAGGACTATGCACAATGCACAATTAGAAGGTACCAGTGCCTACTTGTGTTGTTTTCCCGGTGGGAGTGTGTGCACCCTTTCGTTGTCCAGCTTTTCTTTGGTTTCCGCTGGGGCGTCGCTGGCGTAATGGCCTATCAGTGGCTTCAGGGATTCCGGGATATCGTCAAACACTAGGTCGTCAGTGGACTGGGACACGGTCTCACCCTTGGCCTTCATGATATCCTCGATTGTGATATGCTCATCGTTGAATATCTTGAGATGGTCAGCGATGAGGTGTCTGTTGTTACATTTGGGACACTTGACCATCACCGTGCCGTGGTGGTATGCCTGCTTGGATATCGTGTGGGAGGAGCGGTGGTCGCACTTCTTACATGTGAACGCTAGCATATACTGCGGCTTGTCGACTTTGATACTGCCAATGTGGTGCGGGTCCTTGCTACCAGAGTCATCTTTAGACAAAGAGGCGGAAGACGAGAGAGTCCGCAGAAGCGGCAAGTGTGTAGCAGCCTGTCTAGTAGTGACAAATGGCGAATGTCTGGTGACAAATGGCGAATGTCTGGTGACAAATGGGGAATGTCTGGTGACAAACGACGAATGTCTGGTGACAAACGACGAATAACACCTGGCCACGGCCACAGCTGGATACGCCTTGCTCTCGCGGCCCAGACCACGTAGCAAACTGCCGGAAATTGCCCTCTGCATAATGTAACGGATGTGAGGGTTGTATAGCTGTGCCAGATATATGCAGACAATACGCTCTATCCCACCGAAACGAGGGAACATGAGCTGCCCTCGCCGCTGCTTCACGTCTGCCATTGGGCACCTTTAAAGAGGCTGAAACGACAACCTGCACTATTAACAAAAGAAGCCCTAATTTCCAGAAACTAGCCCTAACCAGCCACCTCGTTGAAAGTGATGTTTTGTGACCCCTGTCTGGCCGTATAAAAGTGCACACAGCGTGTTGCCACACACCCCTGGACTGTCTGGCGGAGGTCCGGTGGGTGTCCCGGCACCCTGCTAGTTGTCAGTGTGTGTGGTGGGGCCCATTCTAAGGCAATTACCCAATCGGGTAAACAATCTCGCCCGAAATTCCCCCTTTTGGAAATATAATAATCTGCCCACAAATTTTGCAGCGCGACACCAAAAATTTTGCTGCACGAACCACTTGGCGATCTGGCGATTTGACGCAAGACAAGACTATAACTTGCCCAATTACAAGGGGTGCCACGCACTCTCAGAGGCTGTCCATTGCCACTCCAGACAGAGTATTGACGACACCGATACCTCGACCCAACAGCAGTATCAAAGCAAAATGTCACAAAGCAAAGACGACCTGGCTTCGAGGATTCTGGAGCGGGCCCAAATGGCCCAGATGACGCGTCAGCTGAAGATGGGACTCAGCCAGATCCCCAGGACTCACGTTGACCTGGGCCCAAACAAACGAGGCGGGGACAATGAGTTGCTGGAGACGGAGACGTCGCCTCAAAAGAAGGTTGCGGTGAGAAAGCCGAGCCCGCGCAAGGCAGAGCCAGCTACCATCCCGCGTTCCATCAAGACGCAGGGGGCTAGCTCCGTGGTTCCGTCATCCCCCAAAGTTCATTCCGGCGGTGATTCTCCGCTCAAGACGATGCCTTCGACACCCGGAAGGTCTACCAACACACACAGGTTCCTGACGACTCCGAATAGAAAGCTGCATGGGAGGAAGGGGGACACTGGCCCGGCCGACAACAACGCCGACGCCGACTTATTAATGTACCTGGCCACCTCGCCCTACACAAAGACTGGTGGCAGCAGCCAGATTCTGCCACCCCAGGGCAGCGGTTCTATTCACCAGCAACAAAAACTAAACAGCCTAATGAAAATCCCTACAACACCATCTTCTTCGTCGTACATGAACCACCCAGCAGGGTCACATGATGATGCTATACGGCTGTCGACAATGAAACCAAATTTGTCATCGCCGCAATCGACCTTCAAGGTCCCACAGTTGGTTTCAAATGTGAATGGAAGCTCGTCGTTGTCTTACCAGGATGTCCTGATGGAGTCCCCATCGCTGTACCTAAACTCTCTGCAGCAGAATGCTGCCGCAATCAGTCCGCAGAAGCGCAAAGTGACACCCTCACACGGTCAATCTATAATGTCCACCAGCATCCCGACAACTCCGTCCAGAGAGATTGTGTCAACGGTGGCCAGCGACAATGGCACATCGACAACTAACAATATCGCCAATGGGGCCACAACAGCATCCGGTTCCATCACATTGGGTCTGCCAGCTGCCACCAACGCATCTTCACAGGGTCCAAACATGTCTCTGTTGAAGACACCCAATTTCAACATGGGTGATTACATACACAACTTGTTCAGCCCCTCGCCAAACGTGTCCGTGCAACAAGGCAGCAGCATCACTGCAAACTTAATGGGGACTATGCGTAAGACAAGTGTGTCCAGCAGCTCAAGCAGTAATGGGAATGGAAACAATGCATTTAATGGGCTGTTAGCCGCAACATCTACATCCACATCGGCCAAGCAACACCAGCCGATAACGACGGCAAGTGGTTCTTCCTCCCTTTTGGAAAAGGCAAATGGTGATTTGTAACGTTAATTAATAAAACTGACCTGGACCAAAAAAAAAAAATGTGCATCTTTTAACGATATCCTTCTCAAGTCGAATTGTTTTTTTCGTTAATTAGAATTTTATATCTTATGGTACATACTGATGATATATATATTTTATATAAACCCCGTTATGGAACTTGACAAGAACATGTAACTATATCAAAAAAAGGAACAAGAATCCTCCTTCACTTCTTTTTTCGGGAGCGTTTACTTCTTATGACTCTTATGCTTCTTGCTCTTCTTAGAGTGGTGGCTGTGGTGACGATCGTCACGCTCTCTCTTCTTTCCATGTTTTACCTGGGAGTCAGTGTTGACCTCTATGTCCTCGTTGGGTTCACCGTCCTCATTCAACTGAAGTCCACCTTCCTTGTTGAAAACCTTCTTTCTCCAGTCCCTTAGTCTGCGCGACTTGGTGACCTTACGCCTATCCTTAGCGATAAGCTCCTTAGCTCTGTATGGGGCGAACTTCTTTAGACTTATGAAATCGTTAAGGTCTGCATCGTCAGCAGCAAATATTTCTCTGTGTGTTAGACCAAAACTTTCCGGAGAAACCTCACGGTAGCGGAACTTAACACCGTCCTCGACATTTTTAGAGCGACCTCTTGATTCTTCGTCCTTCTCGACTTCGTCGATGATGGCAAGCTTGTTCTGCTCAATGGCCTTGTCGACCATCTCGCTCAATTGCTTCTTTTGCTTTTTCTCCTTGAGTTTGTTCTCTTTCTTACCCTTCTTGGTGATCTTGACCTCAACTTCTTCCGGATCAGCCTCGAATTCAGCCTCAGCCTCAGCCTCAGCAGCACCAGTGTCCACAGCGTCCTCTCCATCGTAAATGTCCTCGTGCATTATATCATCGTTCCATTCTGGCTTCTCATCAGCATTGTAAAACTCGTCGTTAAACAGCTCAGCAACAACATTATCCCAATCGTTTTCCGAGTACTCACTGTTCAATAGAGTGTTACTGATCTTCTTGACCATTTTCTCGTCAATGTCCACACCAAACTCCTTCTTCAGCTGCTCAAGCACATCAGTCAGTTTGTTAGCCTTCTTGGTTTTCTTCTTCTGGACTGCCTCCTCTTTCTTCTGCTTCACTTCGTCCTTCTCCTGCTTCTCGTCCTCTCTCTTCCTCCTACGAGAGTTTGTGGCAGATCTTCTCAGTGTAGCTTGGTTACGAGCATAAGAGACAATCTCGGCGGAGTTAGGGTCCTCGAAACGGAAATTGTATGCGTTCTCGAAGTTCTCAGCAGCCTTGTCGAACTCCTCATCGTCCTCGTCCTGGATGTCCAAATCGATGACCCTGTCACCTTCCTTTGGCATCCACGCCTGCTGGCCCATAAACTCGTTCAAGAACTCATCTTCGTTCCTTGGGTCTGGGAGTGGGGCGTTAGTTTCAGCGTCTGCATCATCACTGGACTTCTTTGGCTCCTTCTTCTTCAGGAAACCGTCGTCGCTCTCATCACCACTGGCGGCGTCACTGCCATCATCGTTGTTCTCGCTTCCGTCAAATGCATCATTGATCTCAGACAGCAGTTTGTTTCTCTCATCTCTCTGCATAGCAACAAAGGATGGCTTGCCGTCAATGGTCTTGTGGTCTTTGCCCTCGCCGTCAGCATTCTCGTCGGCCTCCTCGTCCTCATCATCACTACCGACATGACCCGAAAGTAGGTTCATTCTGTGGTAATCCTTCAAATAAATCGGTTTGTCGGCCTTTTTGGTGGAAATAGACGCGACAGCCTTGTCTGGAGCGTCGAAGAAAGTATTGTCCGGGTTCAGCAGCTTGGCAGTATCGTTGTTTCTAATAGCCTGGAGCACATTGCTGATACCTTGCTCTACTTCCTCAGTGACAAGGTCTCCAAAGTCGTCCTCCTCCTCGGAACTGGACGATTCTCCGGACTCAGAGTCAGAAACAGAAGCAGCAGCAGCATTCTCAGCTTTACCCTTTGCCACTTTGACCTTCTCCTTGGTATTAGGGACGGCCGGCTGGGACTCTGTGCTAGCAGCGGCCTCGGCTCTAGCAGCGGCCTCTCTGGCCTTCTTGGTAGCGGATTTCTTTCTAGCCATTTCCAGAATATACAGTAGTGTGTTGTCACCGTTCTCAACAGACCGCTAGCCCACCCCACAAGACACCAGTCCCGCACTTCCAACTCTTCTTAAGCATCTGAGGGAACCAGCAAGGTCATCGCTATTCGAGCCCATCGCTAAAGTGAAAACTTTTTGAAAGTTTTTCAGGTCACGTGATGTCGTTATTAACGAGGCGGGAGATATTCTGTAACGCGGAGCTCGGCCCAAATTGTTTGGCTGGACCTTGCAATATGAAGCCAAAAGGGTTCAAACAACAGGATAAGGGGTTGGTTAACAGGTGTGAGTTAGGGACATTGTACTAGGAGGACCAGGCCATAGCATTGACGATATTCACACAAGCAAAAAAAAAAACACAAACAGCTATGCTACGGTTCAATATTCTAAGGAGTGTGGCGCGCCGAGGCGAGGCCACATTTGCGTTTGGCAAGCGTGACGCTGGCGGAGCCGTCCTGAGCAACGTCATTACCCCCACGGCTCTGGATACCACGGGCAAAGCCAGCAAGAAGTCCGGTGAGAAGAACGAGGTTGTCAAGAAATACGTGTTGCACTGCAACTTCACCAAAAATAACACGCATTTTACATACTGCTCTGTGCTGGAGGACCTGAACTTCCTGCAGAACAATGCGCACCTTTCGTACAACGACAAGCTGCTCTACTACATGAAGCTGCCATCGAAAGTCCTGCTGAAAACTTCTACCGGCTGTCTCGGTTTCAGAAAGGCCGCTAGGGGCGAGTACGAAGCCGGGTTCCAGACCACCAACAAGATATTCCAGATGATCCAGGAGCGGAACCTCCTGAACAAGGACATCGAAATCGTGATGAAGGATTTCGGCAAGGGCCGTACCGCTTTCATGGCGGCGTTAAACGGTAAAGAGGGCACGGCTATCCGCAAGCACGTCAAAAAGGTCAGCGACGCCACACCTTTGAAGTTCGGTGGTGTCAGATCTCCAAGAATCAGAAGATTGTGATTGCAGAGGAAAGCGCATACACACACTCACCGTGTATATCGATACGTACATATTCACACATCCATAACAAACTTGTAAAAAGAATAAAACATATA
The DNA here is from genome assembly GCA_030579215.1 of Maudiozyma pseudohumilis. Classification (NCBI taxonomy): domain Eukaryota; kingdom Fungi; phylum Ascomycota; class Saccharomycetes; order Saccharomycetales; family Saccharomycetaceae; genus Maudiozyma; species Maudiozyma pseudohumilis. Next base: position 9,377 of record JAKTPZ010000174.1, read on the forward strand.
TATTTGTACTAGCACTGTCGTCATATTTTTCAAATTTTGTGACTGTTTTGTGGTGTGGTGTTGGGGTGCACATTTTCGCCGTGGTGTTTGGGTTGACAATTCCGGAGAAAATCGAATTTTTCACAATTTCAATCGAAACAAAAAAAAACGTCAAAAATTGTGAAAATTTGGGCCGGCCGTCCGCTAACAAAAATTTGCCAGCAGCTGCGAGATCCGCGCTGCACACAGTAATAATATATCAAACTACACTCATATTTAGAGATTAGCTGTTTTAACAGGTATAGACCCCAATTTCATAAAAGAAGACGAACAACTATAATCAAAAATGGCTCCATCTAGTATGTTAAAAGCGCTAAATTACAGCAGGAACGGTTGATGAGACGTGGAGAAGGAGGTAGAGACGAGGAAAGGAGGAGGATAACCTGAAGGACATTGAGAGTAAAGAATGTGGTATAGAGGCCATGACACTACGGAATGCGGTGTAACCATGGCCCTGTGGAATAATAGAGCAATCACTGGATGATCCGATGTGGATAGACCTTGCGGAACTCCCTCATTTACTGAAACCCGTGCTGGAAACGACTTGTATTGCGGACAAAATTACTAACAATTACCATGTATTTATGTGCTTATTAATATGTGGAGAGTTACACACACCCAAGCACTTTCATAGGTGCGTGTGACTCCGCCCCATGTTGTTAGGTGTATATTAGCATGCCCCCCACTTTTCCTATAGCTAAGGCTAACGCTGCTAAGAAGGCTGTTGTCAAGGGTACCAACGGTAAGAAGGCTCTGAAGACCAGAACCTCTGCCACCTTCAGACTTCCAAAGACCCTAAAGCTTGCTAGATCTCCAAAGTACGCTTCCAAGAGTGTTCCACATTACAACAGACTGGACTCCTACAAGGTCATTGAGCAGCCAATCACCTCTGAGACTGCCATGAAGAAGGTTGAGGACGGTAACATCCTTGTCTTCCAGGTCTCTCTAAAGGCTAACAAGTACCAGATCAAGCAGGCTGTTAAGGAGCTATACGACGTCGACGTCATGGCTGTCAACACCCTGATCAGACCAAACGGTACCAAGAAGGCTTTCGTCAGACTGACCGCTGAGTACGATGCTCTGGACATTGCCAACAGAATCGGTTACATCTAATTGTGTCGCATTCGAGCAAAGATAAAGAATCCATCTACCAATATTATTTTTAATAAATATTATATGTACATCACAATTTTAATACAAAAATAATGTGTCTATTTTACTGTGCCAGGGGTAGCAGGGGCATCCAATGTAAATGTTGTAGAACTATGTATGTGGTGCGCAGTGTTCCGGTTATACCAATGCACATGTTTAATCGCGATAGCACATGTTTAATCGTCGTTATTGCTGTGGTTTAAAATACGCAATATTGATAAGAACAGGTTGATAATGTCCAAGTACAGCATCATCGCGCATCTGATCTCTTCGTCCGGATACACCTTTCTGAAAACGAGCTGAGTGTCGATGAAGAGATAGACCGTGAACACGATGGCACCCAGCCATCCGTACAGCAAGTCCATCTTGGACCCCAGGCCGAAGAACAACGAGGAGATACCGATACCGATAAGTAGCAGCAGTGCCCATGCCAGCCAGTACTGGATAGTCTCGGCAGACTCCAGGACCCACAGGAACCGTGGTGACATAGCCATGAGCGAGACGCCGATGACGATTACAGCGGTGATTATCAGGGCCCTGAGAACGATTTCTGGGTCGTATGCCAGTGTGACGAGGGAAATAGTGTAGGCTTCGCACAGGGTAAAGACACTGAGCAGAGCAAGCTGTCCCCTGCGAGACAGCACGTACCATGGTGTGTTGCTGGAAGAAGACGAGCCCTGGTTCTCCTCGTCCATCAATGGACGGGTGTCAAACTCGCTCTCGGCATCCTCCGGTCTGGGCGCCACGGAAAGCCAGATACAGGAAAGCACAGTCACGGCCATGGCGATCCACCACAGCGCTGTGTGGGTTACCACAAACGCCTGTATGGAGTCGTTGCGCGCGACCGTAAGCGAGAAGGCGAACGTGAACAGCAGCTGTGCTGAGAGCAAGGAGTACACTTTGCTCATGAAGTTCTGCCTGACCTGAGGCTCGCACGAAGCGACCTTGGTCGAGTACATAAAATCCTCCGGTACATA
>JAKTPZ010000175.1:0-11518 GCA_030579215.1 Maudiozyma pseudohumilis
TCGATGGAACTCACAATCAGCATTCCGAAGGTGCTGCAGAGGAATGGGATCCAGTCAATGAATGTTACGTGAACATCTGAAGCATTGGCGTGTTTAGAGTATAGTACAGCATCCAGGAAACACCAGAACCCGAGGGCATAAAAGATTCCTGACAGGTAGACTCCCAGTGTGCGGATCCCGCGGAACGAGGGCAGCTTAAAGGGGACACGGAACAGTCTCTCCTGAGGTTCAGCGTCCATTTTTTTTGTATTGTTGCAGTTTGGTTTTGGTTTTGGTTTCGGTTTACCAAAGAGTATTCCCAATATAAATGGGCCTCCCCTTTCCTCACAAATGTGGCTTGATTTTATCTTTTTATCGCTGGACCCCCTTCGGTCAAAGAGAGGCGAACTTCCCGAAATAATAAAGGCCCTTCGTTCGTAGCGATTTTCTACACAATGCAATCATGAACAAGTGTTGTGATAGAACGATGAAATGTTGTGATAGAACGATGAAGTATTACCATATAACCATGAGTATTATGCAGAACGATGAAGTATTATGCAAGAACGATGCAGATATCTTACGGAAAATTATTTTAATATGAATATGTGTGTATAAGATGTATCTATATAAATAGCTGGTTGTGTTCACTGGTAGCGGCTTAGCCAGTTGTGTTCACTGGTAGCGGCTTAGCTTGGATGGCAAGCTCACGACGGAACGGCTGGTGTTGCGGTTACCGCCGTAGGCACCGCCATCGCGGCTTCCCCTGCGGGAGATGAAGTTCGAGATGACGGAACGTGAACCGCTCGCCGAAGCCTCGTTCAGGGTCGTTGGAGTGCCGATACGGGATACCCAGAAAGAGGCCAGGAAGTAGCCTACAATACCTAGGAAGATCAGGACACCAAGGATACCGAACCACCAGCCGTAACCTCCTACGCCTTCACCAGGCACGTGGACGTTCATACCGAACAGACCGGTGATCACGTTGAGGGGGACGAGCATGGTACCGATCATGGTGACCTTACCCAGCATTTCGGTGACTCTGTTGTTGGAGTTGAAGGACTCGACCTGCAGTTGGGCCAGGTAATTTGAGTGCGAACGCGAGAAAATCTTCTCGTACGCAGACAGGTTCTGGTACATTGTCAGTAAATGATCCTGGATATCACCAAGGTACATGGCAATTTCGGCTCTTGGCTGACTGGCTAGGCGGTCGTCGACTGCCTCTGCTGGACGGCCAGGCCCTGGTGGAGCGCCGTGGGCGTTCGCGCTGTTCTGCGCATGAGGTTGTGGTACTCTCTGGTTACGCGCATTATAGATACTGCTGCTTGGTCCGGAGGAGTAGTTCGACTGTAGATTGGCAATGTTGATCTGCGAGGTAAGAGCAGGCCCGATACCGTTCAGCTCGTCCTGGCATCTCTTGGCAAACATCTTGATAACATCAGCCTTACCACTTAGTAGTCTCATTAGCGTCATGGTCTTGCGTCTACTCTCTCCGATACGCTGCAGCATCACCGAGAAATCCATGTCACGCGCCATGAATACAGAATCCTCAATTGCATCAGCCTCGTACTCAATCGATTGGATGACAGGTGCAAAACTATCAGTAATATCATCGATCAGGGCGTAACAAATCCAGTCAGAGTTCACGTCGACATAGTCACGTAGCTGTCTCACTCTTCTTCTGACACTGCCCGGGTGTGAGATTGGATTGAAGTGGAAAGTGATGACACCACCGCGGAAGACAACGATGTACACGTTGATGGGCTCTAGGAAATCCTCAGACTCCTTGTCGTTCTCGAAGGTGTGAAAACAGACAAAGTAGTACGACTTGAACAGTTCAACCTTCTCTCTGGTCTCCTGCATTCTGATATCCTCAGCAGTAAGTGGATGGATACCGAACGCCTTGGCGATACATCTCATCTCATCATCGGTGGGGCAAGAACAGTCTAACCACCACGTTGGCTGACCACCTTTGAACAGGTTGTAGAAGCTTTGTCCCTTCGAAACCAAGGATGGGATGTCGGTGGAGTGAACAGTCTCCTCCGAGAACGAATTGAAAAAGGAGAATCTGTCTGGAGCCACATATGGAGGAGCGCCAGTGAATGGACGCACATCAGTAGCGAAGTCTATCCCTGGGCTGGGTCTTCCGTTAGGGTTGCCCTGAGGAGCACCCTGGTGGTACATTGGTTTCTCGTTGAAGGGCTCGCCCTCAATTCTGTTGTTACCAAATGAAACACCTGCAGCTGCTCCCTTCTTCTCGTCAATTTCGTCCTCAGATGGGCAGATGATGTCATTCTCACCAGAGCTTGAAGAAGCAACCTGTTGTTGGGCAGATGGTCTTGGAGTGTACTTCAGAGCGTTGGATGAAATCGAAGCAGAAGCGGAGCAACAGGCAGAGGTAGATACGCCTTTAGCGAAAGCCCCCTGCGGACCTGGAACCTGCATCGCTTGTAGGTACATAGCGTCCCTCTCCTTCTGTTGTTGTGCAAACTCCTCCAGCTCGTCAAAGTCGATACCGTTGATACGGGTGTGGAGCTGAGGGGAGAGTGGGAACCAAACATCCTCCTCTGTCTCCTGACTCTCACCTGAGGCCTGGGACTTGTCACTGTCGAAGGATTCCCTTCTCCTGGACTTTGGCATAGCACCCTCCGTTGCGTTCTTGTTGAGGTTGTTCTCCACTGATCTGTGCGAGACAACTTTCCCTAGCATTGTCATTGGGTTAAGAGAGTGCGACGACGCGATAGAGTCAGTTCTAGTCTTGGTCTTGCCATTCTTGATGTGGATCTTCTCGGAGAATGACTGGGCTCTGGCCTGTCTGTGAGGTTTCATTTTTGGAGAGATTGCACTAAGTGGATCCTCACTTTGGTACTCTGTTGGGCGGGACGAGAATGGGTCAATAACATCTCCGCTCGTACGTCTTGGAGCAGGTGGCTGCGCAGCCTTAACTGGCTTGGGGACTTCTGGAGTTCTTGGGCCGTCGTTCGCATTCATAGCTGGGCTGGGCAAAGTGTTGAAGCTGGTGCGACGCATAGAAGGTGATGGCATCATTGCGCTCTCACGAGCAGGTGCACCCTCGGCCCTCTGTGTGTCTCTATCGACCGCCTCGTGGACAAATCTAACGTTGGACTCCTCGTTCTCCTCTTCGTCTTCGTCACTCTCCATAATGACCTCAGAGTCTGCTGCGTTGTGCAGATCCAACTGGATATTGTTGTTTTCAATCTGTGTTGAGATGATGTCGTTGTGCTGTCTGTGATCGTACAGCTCGTTGTGCTCTTCGGTCTTTAGGGAGTCCATAGAGTTTCCTAGAGACCCGTTGTTGGATGATCCAGCACTGTTGCTTGAGAAAGAATCAGAGTGCGTGGAAGACATGGTGGCGTTGCGTTAGAAGAAAATAGGATTGCTGAAATATAATCTCCTCTGTTCTACTTTGGTGTAGTGACACTGATCCGTTCAGGTCGTTAAGTTATAAAAAATTTGTGATGGTAAAATGTGTTTAACTCCTAAAGATTTCCCTTACTAAGTTTGCAAAAGAAATGAGGCTAGTTATCTGACCATTAGTAGATGTACAATAATATTGTTTTAGAAAGCAGTTGAGGGGCGTTGTAGGGGTGTGGTTTTAAATCTCACAGAAAACAATGGGAACAGTTGTTGCTTCCAGTTTTTCAAAATGGTAGAGTTATAATTGGTGACAGTAACTTTGCAGTTTTTGCGTCACGGATTATAAGATCGTTTAACTTGTTGGTAGTGTACTGATGTGAAATTGCATCAATAAATGGGTGTGGTGTAGCAGGTATGTGTCTGCTAGCTGCTTGGTGTATATTCTCCTCTTATATAGAAAGGTGGTAAGAAAATCCTTTCCTTTACAGCAAGAAGACCAAAAAACAGAGGGGAGGGGCCAAACACCAAACAAAGAAAACGTCTGGAGAAGAAAAAATCTGTAATAGCACCAGCTAATCAGAAAGGACCGATGAGCACAAGATAATGTAACCTCTATGACCAAAAAAACGAACTTTCTGGTGACAAAATGGGAGGGGCAGACAAAAAAATAGCTGCTGGAAAAATTTTCCGTAGTGCCTGAACAATGAGAATCGCTTAAATAGGCGAAAACAACCAGAACAATCAGACCATCATCGTGGCCGCCTCTTTTGGCTGTGCTCCCAGGGATTCATTCGGCGTTTTCCCTCTGATGTCACTGCTGCATTTGTCGTGTACAGCCACCGCAAAAGGGAGCGGTAGTGAGGCCTAGGGAGGGGGGCTCCTACGGTTGATTCTTGGCCCTGGCAGCAGTTTAGCACGTCCCTCTTCTTGCTGGTGGCGGTCCCCCCGTGGTCGATGGCTGAGCTTTTTTTTTTTCTGTCTCAAAAGGTGCGCTAGTTTCTTAGCAGTATCTGGGCAGGAATACCATGTTTGTGCGAGCGGTCCTGACAGGCCGGGAGGGTGAGATGACAAGGGCCATCCCCCTCCGTGCGTTCTGTGCGCCAGTTCATGTGTGGCTTTGTTCTCTCCCTGGGATCACGAAAGGGGTAGGTCTTGCAGTAGAGGGGAAAGGTCCTGCCTAATGTAATGTGTATTGTTAGGGGGACGTTGTGCGGTGTTTTCTTAGAATGAAAGGGGAATAGGGAGGTTAGACCAAGTAATTTTGCTTGAATGATAACGGGATGAATAGAGAAAGGTAGCAAGGAGAAAAGGCATTTGGTGGGGTTGTCCTTTTTTGGCAGTGAGAAGCCTCCACGAGTGCAGGCAGAGTTATTTTGGACTGTGTTCGATGGAGCCGAGGGGAACCTCTCGTAAGGACGATCCGGCCGGCTAGAATGGACTAGTGTGCACAGCTTAGTCAAGTTGTCCTTATTGTGAGGCAAATAAATTGTCGCCACTGTCATCCCAGAAGGCAACAGGGGGGTGTTTCTCTGTTTACTTGGTTTAGTTTAAGTTGTAGCAATGCGATATTATCGTAGCGATAGGTTATTATTACCTCCTTGTTTGCCGTAATAGGGCATTCAAGGGTTGGTGGAGTGCACCCTATCTTTGGATATCGGATTACAGTAGTATAGGTTCTCCACTATAGGTTCCAGGGTGGAATCGTCCATGCTATCAGAGCTGTCTGGTTCGATAGCCGAAGAGGAGCTGCAAGGTGGGCCGTCCTCAGCAGAACTGTATACGGTTTGCAGTAGTCCCTGGCGTAGTGTCCTCTCCTTCTGGAGTTCTAATTCAAATTTGACGTGGTGTGTGCATTTGCTGAGCTCGAACTTGAATGTCCTAATTAACGATGCCCTTTGCGCTTGGACCATTATCCGCTCCTTTAGAAGTTCTTCCCCTTCGGCGGTTAATCTGGCGTGTTCCATTATGCTTGCTTGAACGTGGAAAATTAGGGTGGCGTATCGTTGTAAGTGGGGGGGTGTTTAAACTACCTGTAATGGATGTGTAGTTCAATACCACCTTGCTGAGTTTTTCCTGAGATCTTTTAGAAATATAATCTTTAAAATTGATTTGCCACCGAAGGGTTAGTTGGGGAAATTCTATATTGTCACTATTTGTTCTTTGTTTATGCAGAGCAGCGCGCTGTCACGCGTCTGACACCGAATGAACAATAACTATTTGAAAACATTAAATGATGAAAAATATAAAAAATATATATAAAGGCAAAATAGTCAAGAACGCTGATTTTACTGGGAACTGTGGTCAGCGTTACGTTTTTATAAAATTAATAGCATGAGTTGCAGGAGGATTCCGAGCAGGAAACGGGACTTTCTAACGGCGGCATTGCTCTTTTCTGCTCTTTCTTTAATCTGCGTGCCGATAATTTCAGCTGCAATACTGTTTACCGGTGAGATGTGCCCGGGTCCATCCCAGGCGTCACCTGTCTCGTCTTCTATTCTGTAGAGGTTTTCGAGGTCGTGACTGCCTAATTTACAGTAACCGCTTTTGGCCTTCACACCCTTCTCAATCAGAGTGTTGGCGAGGGTTTTTGGACATTCTAGGTTTGTCCCTAGACCCGAGTAAAACGGCTGACACCGAGGCGACGGTGGAAGGGGCAGCTGACTGACTATGTCAGGTATGCTGCCGGTGTCCATTTCATCCAGCGCAGCTTTGTATCTTGTTTGCAGTTGTTTAAAATCGGGCAGGAGACGTACGCTCTCGTCAGGGTTTACCTGGACTAAGCCATAACGGTTCGACTCGTAGGTAAATTCGTATACCAGCCCACCACTGAATGACTCCAGCAGTTTTTCAGAGTACAGTACCTCTGTCTCCTGAAATTTTCTTGGGAGAACACGGTTACACCCATATTCGGATAAGAACACAGGTTTGGAGTAGTTTGCGTAGGCCTCGATCAGTATATCATACCCAGAGGATTTCAACGTTTGCTCGCCACACCACTGGTATGAATTGACACCGTAGAAATCAACACTAAGCGACAAATCGTCAGAGAGAGGTTCACATTCAAGGAAATTGGCTAGTGAGACCCTGTAGCGGAGGTCATCGGCTGCAGAGTATCCAACGGGGATGTACCTTTTACAATTGCGAGTGATGTACCTTTTCATATCTGTGATCAGCTGTTTCACGTAGACTGGGGAGTATTGAGCACTCTTTCCATCGTTCACAATTTCATTTCCTGCAAAGACACCCAATGTGTTGTTGAAGTTTGAAAATTCTTGGACTACAGCAAACACATGCTCTAAATACGCAGGTGTATATGTGGTCCAAGGCTCGTATCGATTGAGGTGCTGGTTGGGTAAAGGCGTGTTGACATCTAGAAGTATGTATATTCCCGCCAGGGCAAACATTGTCATGCATTTGTCGTGGTCTAGCTCAGGGTTGACAGAGTAAATTCGAACAGTATTAACCCCAAGCTCTTGGAACAATATTATGTCCCGGGCACACAAAGTAGGATCAGACAGTGGATCGTTGGTACCATCAAAACCGGAAGAGCCACCGGGCTGATAATCTACACCCCTTATAATAAATGGCTCCTTAGTTTCGGAATCGTAGAAATGTGTTCCCGCAATCTCGATGGGGTGCACCCAGCAATGCACAGGCTGCATCACCATAAAAAGAAGACCAAACCATATATTAATCATTAAGGTTTGATTCGACAATATAATTCCGTGATAATTACCCGTTTTATGCTAACTGCTTGTCAAATAATTATTCGAGTAGTTTAAACTTGTTTCTTCATTGTTATATTTTGTGGTATTATTATTGTCCAGACGTACAGTTTGACAGTTTGACAGAGAAAATAGTTATTATCACAAACACATGACCAAAACTATTAATATGTAAAAGTGAGATACACTGTACCAATTTATTATGTAGTTACTACTGGTCTTAATGGTGCTGAGGATTGATGGAGGGAACGTTTTCAATAGTATAATAACGCAACACTCGGATATAGTTCCCATTTTAATAATCGTTGTTGTGTAAATTATACACCTTCTGGGCATGCCAAGCACCCCATCTGTTTAATTGCACAAACACAATGGATAAATCGTTCTTTTAATAATCCAAATTTGCTCAGCAAATACAAAACAGAAATATAATAACAACGTGAGATGTAAGTTGAAGATTCGTATATATTGTATACAGTTGATGTGTTTACGATAAGACAACTATGAGTAACTATAATAATGTAGGACCGACCCAATTTTGCGCTAGGGACCCCCCCTTTTACATCATAGGGTAAAAAGAATTGTCATCCAAGCTTCGGTAGATGTTACCTTGTTGCTCTAGCACAGCACATGCCTCTATGACCTCTCCCTCATCAATGTTCAGAGTTTGCGATATCAGTTTAGCTGGAACAGAAAAGGCATTTGGATCTCTTCCCTGACATTGAGCCTTAATGAAATCCAAAATACGTGTTGGCAGAGACCCATTGTTATCGTCGCCGCTAACAAAGAGAGTCTTGCCAGTGTTGTCGCTGGAACCGTTGCCCAAAGCCGCCGAGTTGTCGCCGGTCGCAGATGGATCCTGAATTTTACCAGAGACAACCGCGTGCCACTTGATAGCATCAAGGTGGTGTGCCAGAACATCGTTGAAGGACTCGATGTTCTTGAAGACAGCGTACTGTATGTTCTTCTTCCCACCGAACTCCTTCAGAGCACCGTATACCTTGACATAAGTTCCCGTTTGAAACTGCTGGGCGATCTGTGAGCTGCCTGTAGCCGGGCGGCTTTCGTCTTGGCTCGCAGTGAGGTCGCTAGTCTCGTCACTCCACTTCCTCACCTCGATCTGGCCAGTACCGTCTTCAAGTGTGATGAATACACTAGACGTGTGGTCAGTTATGTTTCTGATAACACCCACAAAGACTACATGGTGCAGCTCCTGGCCATTGGAAACAAATGGACCATCCTGTACCTCCTGGGTAGAATTTAGAATCTGCTTGATCGTAACTGGGGTCAGCGTAGAAGCACGGTTGCTTCCACCGGCCTCACCGGTCGAAGGTCTGGAATCGCCGCCTTGGTCGAAACCACCGCCAGTGACGGAAGAATACTCGTTGTAGGGTTGGTAAGCTGCATAATAGTCGCGGAGATGACGTGTGTTAGTAATGAGAACAAAAGGGTATTACCTGGGGGGTCGGACAGACCGGGCCCAGCTGACACAAAAAACGGGTACATACAAGCCATTGTAATATATCTGGAAACGTGGGTCCTATTGGGTGCGAGATTACGGATAGTATAAACCTCTTTTAACCTGCTCTTGCCAATAAATGCTCCTCTTTAAAGTGCTATCTGGGTGGCAAAAACTGACGCGTTTTCTCAATATTATTATTATTTTTGTATTTCGCGCCGCGATTTTATTTTCTGGTCACGTGATCCAGAAAATTTTTCAGAGCTCATCGCCTCTTTGGAACGATTTGCCACCCATAAAACAACTGTTGGGCGGCTAAACAGGAGTTAAAAGAGGCAAATAAAAGGGCACCATCGCAGATTTTAGAAGCATATTTCCCCAAGATGGATCTTCTGCTGCATACCCACGTGCTTCTTGCGTCGAATTACGATGTTTTGAACAGTCTCCAGGGCGATAATGCCCCAGAAGAGGTTCTTTTTGCCACCCAACTTCTCAAGGGTAAGAATGACCTTGTTGTCGAACAAGTGCTGCAAAGGGTTGGCCAGAAGGTTGATGTCTCCGAGATTCACACCGCTGAGTCTTTGGTTGGTCTTACCAGGCAGTTTTTGGACGCCCATTTTAAGGATGGCGAAGGTGCGGCGCTCTACCTTGCCATTGCGCTTCTGCAGTCATACATCCAGAACAATTTCACCGGTCCTTCTATCGAAACCGATATATTTGATCTCGTGTATAGTGTCACCTCAGAGGATGCAAAGACCAGAGTGAAGGGTCTGCTGGTCCAGTCGCTGACAATCTTGGGTCAGCCTGCTTACGAATTGATGGCGAACCCGGAGTGCCTTGTGCTGTCACTACTTTTGCTGGAATCTCTGACAGGATCTCAGTCTCTGTTTAGTGATAACGACACCTCTGACCTGGTTGCACCAGAGTTTCCAGAGGGAGCTTCTGGGCTTGTTGCTATTGCCAACTGGTGGAGAGCAAGAGCGCTGCTAGTGCATCTGTCGGTTATTCCAGAGCCATCCGGGAACCAGCCTGCTATTGCTGCTGGTATAATGGGCACAGTGAACATTGCACAGGCTATTGTTAACCAATTACCACAGGAAGTAGACGATGAGCTTAAAAAGAAGGTATACGCACTCTACTATCTGGAGAATGTAAAGACATCTCTCGCTATCAACACCGAACACCTGTGTCTACCAGCCCTGACAAAGGCCAAAAAACTTACAAACTTCCAGTTTGTAATGACCGGTGCTCGTGCACGTAGAACCAAGTTTCAGCAGACGGGTCACTCTGGTTTGATCATTCTAGCTACATCCGCCTCAAACGACGAGGCCAGCACCGCATCTGCTGAAAATCCAGAGAGCTTCCAGCTGGAGTCTGATTTGCTCCTGGAGAAGCCCATTTTCGACGCTATTGGATCCGAACCATTAGATGAGCAGATCGTAAAGCGCCAAAAGGTTGATCCAGAGGCCGAGGTCAATAACGGGATCGATGAGGACAGACTTCTTCCAATGGCTATTCGTCAGGAGTACATTCCTCATTGTCTTCAGACACTGGATCCAAATGAGCAACCTGCGTTAAATAACCTAGATGTTGTGCAGCTGCTTCTGCGTTTGTATGTCATCCGCCAGACGTCTCCAGCGAGGGATCCACTGGTTGAGGAAGAACTGGGTGCCTTAGTTTCAAGAGTGATCTACCAGAATGGCCATGCCAACTGGTCGTTATTCTCACGTTCGCTATGGGAGAGATCTATCCTGGAGACCAACAAGGCCAAGACTGTGGAGAGAGGCCTACTGCAAATGCAATCGCTCGTAGAGGAACTGGGTCTAAAGATCCAAACCAGACTTATCCCACAGAACCAGACTGCTGACGACGGCCAGGATGATGACGGCAACTATTCTAGTGCCCCTAGACTGAAATACATCCACCAGTTGCCATTCATCCCTCGCTGGGAACTGGATGCCAAATTGGCCGAGAAGTACATGTCTCTGGGTGTCCTGCGCTCTGCAGTAGAGATTTACGACAGACTGCACATGGCATGCGAGGCTGCACTGTGTTACGCTTCTGTTGGTGATGAGAAGGAAGGTGAGGCTATCCTACTAAAGAGGATTAGTGAGTGTCCCCAGGATGCCCGTGCCCACTCCATCCTTGGTGATATCAGACAGGACCCTGCACTGTGGGAAAAGAGTTGGGCTCTGGGCAAGTATGTGAACGCCAAGAACTCGCTGGCGCGCTACTACTACCGTCCTCCCAAGGAATCAGGTTTGACGCTGGACTACGATATTGTCCTGGGTCACTTGAACGACTCGTTGCGCCAGTACCCACTCAACTTCGATACGTGGTACTTCTACGGGTGTGTTGCCCTGGAGTGCGAGAAGCTCAACGTTGCTGCCGAGGCATTCTCCCGCTGTGTCTCCATGGATGAGACGCACTCGATGGCATGGTCCAACCTGAGTGCAGCATACATCCGCCAGGACAAGCTCAAGGAGGCATTCAGCTGTCTGAAACGTGCTGTTGGTTTTGATGCGCAGAAGAACTGGAGAATCTGGGAGAATTTTATGATTGTATCGTTCCGTCTGCAAGAATGGAACGACGTGCTTACTGCGTGCAAGCAGCTGGTGGGCATCAAGCGTGATAAGCAAGGCGAGGGTTCCGTTGACCTACCTGTTGTGGAGAAGCTCGTAGAGCTGCTCGTGTCTACCGAATACATAGAGGACAAACAGGACTACTACCAGCGCACATGCATCGAGTTTGTCTGCATCACGCTACCTACTGTGATAACCACAAGTGGCCGTCTGTGGAAACTGGTCGCCAAAGTAGAGCTGTGGCGCCGCAGACCATGGGCCGCCCTTGAGTGTCACGAGAAGGCGTACCGTGCGGCGCTGCACAACCCAGCGATGGAAACTGAGGAGCCTGCATGGAACGAGACTGTCGATGCATGCGAGGACCTTGTTGCTGCATACGAGTCGCTAGGAGAGCG
>JAKTPZ010000177.1:0-11233 GCA_030579215.1 Maudiozyma pseudohumilis
GTGAGGTCTTTCCTTTGTGTGTTAGTCTCTAGTTCTTATATTATCCTCCTTTATTTAGTTTTATTCTGCTTGTGTGTTTGTCTATCTTTTTTTTATTATTTTTTGTTTTGTTTTGTTTAAATTCACCAGAACTAATCAAGACAAATTACAATGGCTGACGGTGTTTTCCAAGGTGCCATCGGTATCGATCTAGGTACTACCTACTCTTGTGTTGCTACTTACGAGTCCTCCGTTGAGATTATCGCTAACGAGCAGGGTAACAGAGTTACCCCATCCTTCGTTGCTTTCACTCCAGAGGAGAGACTAATTGGTGACGCTGCCAAGAACCAGGCTGCTCTAAACCCAAAGAACACTGTTTTCGACGCCAAGCGTCTGATCGGTAGAAGATTTGATGAGGAGTCTGTCCAGACCGACATGAAGACCTGGCCATTCAAGGTCATCGACGTTGCCGGTGCCCCAATGATCGAGGTTGACTACCTAGGTGAGACCAAGTCTTTCTCCCCACAGGAAATCTCCTCTATGGTTCTTATCAAGATGAAGGAGATCGCTGAGGCCAAGATTGGTAAGAAGGTTGAGAAGGCCGTCATTACCGTCCCAGCTTACTTCAACGACGCCCAGAGACAGGCCACCAAGGATGCTGGTGCCATTTCCGGTCTAAACGTCCTAAGAATCATCAACGAGCCAACTGCCGCTGCTATTGCTTACGGTCTAGGTGCCGGTAAGTCTGAGAAGGAGAGACACGTTCTTATCTTCGATCTAGGTGGTGGTACTTTCGATGTTTCCCTACTACACATTGCCGGTGGTGTCTACACTGTCAAGTCTACTTCCGGTAACACTCACTTGGGTGGTCAGGATTTCGACACCAACCTTCTAGAGCACTTCAAGGGTGACTTCAAGAAGAAGACTGGTCTAGACATCTCTGGTGACGCCAGAGCTCTAAGAAGACTGAGAACTGCCGCTGAGAGAGCTAAGAGAACTCTGTCCTCTGTCACTCAGACCACTGTTGAGGTCGACTCTCTATTCGAGGGTGAGGACTTCGAGGCTTCTCTAACCAGAGCCAGATTCGAGGACCTAAACGCCGCTCTATTCAAGTCTACTCTTGAGCCAGTTGAGCAGGTCCTAAAGGATGCTAAGATCTCCAAGTCCAAGATTGACGAGGTTGTCCTAGTCGGTGGTTCCACCAGAATTCCAAAGGTCCAGAAGCTTCTTTCTGACTACTTCGACGGTAAGCAGCTAGAGAAGTCCATCAACCCAGATGAGGCTGTTGCTTACGGTGCCGCTGTCCAGGGTGCTATCCTGACCGGCCAGTCCACCTCCGACGAGACCAAGGACCTTCTACTTCTAGATGTTGCTCCTCTATCTCTAGGTGTTGGTATGCAGGGTGACATCTTCGGTGTCGTTGTTCCAAGAAACACCACTGTCCCAACCATCAAGAGAAGAACCTTCACCACTGTTGGTGACAACCAGACCACTGTTCAGTTCCCAGTTTACCAGGGTGAGCGTGTTAACTGTAAGGAGAACACCCTTCTAGGTGAGTTCGACCTAAAGGGCATTCCAATGATGCCAGCTGGTGAGCCAGTCCTAGAGGCTATCTTCGAGGTTGACGCCAACGGTATTCTAAAGGTTACCGCTGTTGAGAAGTCTACCGGTAAGACCGCCAACATCACCATCTCCAACGCTGTTGGTCGTCTATCTTCCGACGATATCGAGAAGATGGTCAACCAGGCTGAGGAGTTCAAGGCTGCTGACGAGGCTTTCGCCAAGAGACACGAGGCCAGACAGAAGCTTGAGGCTTACGTCGCTTCCATTGAGCAGAACGTTACTGACCCAGTTCTATCTTCCAAGCTAAAGAGAAACGCCAAGACCAAGATCGAGGCTGCTCTAACCGAGGCTATGGCTGCTCTATCTGTTGAGGACGCTTCCACCGATGACCTAAGAAAGGCTGAGATTGGTCTAAAGAGAGTCGTCACCAAGGCTATGTCTTCTCGTTAAGGATAAATTGTTTTGATTGTTTGAGCACTAGTCTGTTCGACATCAGTATATTTATTTTTAATCTGTACCTTAGAATAATTCAAGAAATGTCTTATGTATATCTACATATATAATACTACACATAACAATTCCATATTGTGTTCATACCATTTTCCAGAAATACCCAAATATTTTTCACATATTTCCGTGTTTATTTAAATTTAATGTTTTGGTTAGTTCTAACTTAAGTAGGAATAGACGCCTCTGTGTAAACAAAGTGAATAAGAATATGTCAAATATCGTAGTTAATTTTTAAAAATACTTTTTGGTGTTATCCCTTACAACGTATCGTATAAAAACGTTTATAAACTTTAAAACTACATATTGTATGTCAAATTATTCAGCAGAATAGCCTAATGTTCGCGGTTCTCAACAGGGCGTAAATATATTAAAACTCGTCCCACTCATCGTCCTTGGCAGCGGGCTTCTTTTGAGACTGTGGCCTGTCATTAGAATTCAACTGACTGTATCCGACACCTCCGTTTGGGGCAGCGCCATTTCCTTGTGGTTGTTCCCCTTCACCCATGTAATAATTCACATTGTTATAGTATTGGTCCTGTAGGTTCTTTGTGAGAGAAGAAAAGGCGTCATACCCATAGCTACTAGTCTCCTGGAATTTTTGACCGAACTGGGTTGCTGCTCTCTTAGTCTCTTCAGAAAGCTCACCGCTCTGCCACTGTTCCATACCTGGCTTGATAACGGAATCGTTCATGTCAGAAATAGACTTTGTTACTGCGGCAGAGAAGAGACCCCAGCCCTTGGAAAGGGTACCAACAGGATCATTTTGCAGATTATCCATGTTTAGGGTATTGCTGTTCGAAGGTCCCGCAGCATTATTGCCGCCATTGACAGGAGTGCTCCCGAATCCTTGATACTTACCTCCCTGGGATGGTGGCAAATGCTCAGGCTTATCCTGATTCTTTTTACCAAGCTGGGCAAAGTATTGTTCGTTCTTCTCCTTCTGCGCTGGGTTGACACCTGGGATGGCAGAACGGCGATTCTCTGTTGGGGTATCGGATCGGCTGTTGTTAGCAACTGGGGCACCACCTGTGCCGACCTGTGTTACAACACCGGCAGCTTTACTTACCAGCTCAGCTGGATCGAAATCTGGGTGAGATGGTTCCACAAACTCTCTATCCTCAACTGCGCATGTCAGTTTCTCCTTGTAATCCTCTGCAATAGGGTTGTCATACTTAATTTTCTGAGGCAACTTTAAATCAACCCCATGGGCCGACATGTAATCCATGAATGGCTGGTTGCCACCTTTCTCCATGCGAACCAGCTCCTCTGGCTTGAACTGATCCATCGTGATGGAACGAACAAACGAGATATGGACACCCAGACTTCTGTGGGTACCAGCGCACTCCAGGCAGATGAATATACCAAACTTTGGAGAGGCCCACTGAGGATTAGGAGCATCGCAATCAACACAACGTTTGTTGGCGCCGACCTTCTGCAACTGAAGCAGACGTCTGCGGTTATCCGGGTTAACTTGCCAGTCAGACATTATATAGAGGTTCTTGAAGTTGCTGTTGTTACGGCGTATATGGGTCCGAAAAACTCTAAGTACTTGAATAAGTAACATCTACCAGTTTCCAAGGTGATTATCAAAGCAGCATCTCGTATAGGTGGTTCAAGAATTCGAACCGTCTGAGTTCGTGATTTTGCTGGCGGTTTCGCGGTATTTGGCGTCTGCGTCGCGAAAGAAATCGCGTGACACGAATAATAGAATAATAAGATAGTATTAATAATTATGGACTTGTTAACTAGAATATGGTCTATTTGCTGAGTTGGTATTCATGGATGCACTATATGTATATATGCATAGTTCTGTGCGTGCTGTTGTGGTATGCTTGCTGTTGCCGGGTTTACTGCCTTGAGTTCTGCAGGGAACTGCGAATGTGGCCCATGTCTTCGATGAGCATCTTGCGGAGCCACAGGGTCTCTTGACGCTGCGCCTCTAGTTCTGACTCGAGGGACTGGATGCGCTTGTCCTTTTCGATAAGCAGTGTGTCGTATTTGCGGTGTAGCTCCTGGAGAAGAATGTCCATCCCCGCTGAAGGAGACATTGTGTTCTGCATCATTCCTGCGCTACCTGGCATTCTGCCGCTTGTGGCAGGTGCCGAGAAGGCGCTGCCGGTCATGGCGCTCGCACTGGAGGTTGAGTCAACTGTGCGAGGGCCCATGCTCATCGAGGTTGCGTTTGGTGCAGACCCGACGTTGTTTGTGCTTTCCGGTGTAATCTGCATGGTGTCAAGGCGGTCTGGATCTGTGTTCACGGACATCATTGACCCCGGTTGCCCCATGTTGACGTTGCCTTGCTTACTGACGCGGTCGTTCAGATTCCCTTCTACGGATGCGAGCAGATTAGGCCGCCCGCTCTGCACTGTGTTTGGGTTAGAGCCCTCAATATCGGTATCTACAGTGTTCATACTCTGAGTCGTGTTTGGCCCTGAGTTTATATTTGAAGCCCCATTCCCTGTTGTGGAGTTAGTGTTACAATTTCCATTGTTGTTGTTGTTATTGCCGTTGTTGGTTTCATTGTTGTCGGCTGCTTGGCCGTTATGTGCGCCTATGTTAGCCACGGCACCGGCGGCGTCCTTCGCCATTTGGTTGGATCCGTTCATCTGGTCCTGGGCCTTGTCGTCGCCGCTGGGACCAGAGTTGCTGGGAAACCGGAAGTCATCCATGATGTTGTTGAATGGTCCCGATAGCCGTTGTTTCTTGTTCAAGTTTGTGAATTTCAAGAGATCATCCATCGCGCCTTCGTCTAGTGTAAGCGAACCAAGGGAACGACGTTTCTTGTGGTTGATATAGTTGTAGTTGGCCCCGTTCGACCCCGTCGACCCTGTGTTGTTACCGTTGCCTGTGCCGTTCATAATATTCCCATTATTCATCATGTTGTTATTGTTGTTGAAGTTGATGCCATCGCCGTTTGGTGTAAAGTTGTTCACCAACATCTCGTCATCAGCACCTCCCAAGTTGAACGGAAACCCGCCCGATCCGGGACTTGTGGGTTGGGTGTAGTAGCCGTTGAGAGATCGGGAAGTTGCATCCTGCGGTATCATCTGCAACTTTCTGTGCAGCTGGAGGGAGAGCGACGGGTCATCCAGAATGTTATTAGCTATATTGAACAGGTCTGTGTTATTTGAATTGTCGTTATTATTCCGCGTGTTCCCATTCCCATTCCCATTCGCATTCCCATTCGCATTCCCATTCCCACTAGCATTTGTGTTGTTATTGATACCAGCCTTAGGGCCGTTTCCTGCGCTGACGTTTCTACGCCCCGCCGCAGTCTTCTTTCTCCCCTGGTTAATCATCTTGCCCGTACGCGGATTGTAGAACCGCAGAATAGCATCGGTCAGGCCTGTCCAGAACGTGTCGGCAAATGTCAGCTCACTGTCCTCCTTGACCTGGAACAGCGTGTCGCTGATTTTGTTGAAATACTTGCCGAACGGACTCATTCCGAAGTTCAGTTCCAGTTCCTTTAGTATCTGCTGGAACCTCTGGAACAGCTCTATGTCGGACTTCGGCGACGTCGAGACGTCCCCGAACACCCCGCTCGGCAGCAGCGAGTTGTATATTTTAGAGATCTTCACAAAAGTCTTGGCATATTGCGGGTGAATGGCCGAGATCCGCCCATTCCTCCGCGACCCTGTGCCTCCCGCACCGCTAGCACCACCACCAGAACCAACCGACTCCTCCCCGCCATCGCCAACCCCCGGCGTGAGCGCACTCGACGAAGTAGTAATGTGACTACTATTCAAAAGCGTCCCGCCCATCACAATATTGTATGCTTTGATAATGAAAATGTCCACCTTCGCGGGCTCGTAAGAACCCATCCCGGGCGATATCTGCTCCTCCAGCGAATCAAAGTCCATTCCATCCAAATTATCCAGACTCAAGTTCGCTTAATTCACGCTCCAACAGCCGCCGAGCCTATAAAGTCCATCCCAATCCATCCTAATCCATCGCAATCCACTTATTGAATGGTCCTTTAGTTATGCCAGAAATTCGTTCAACGTCGACCCGTTCGGGAAAGGCGAAAAGTTTTTGGCGTCGCACCTCGTTGGAAGCGACAAAAATTTCCCGGGCAGTTTGGCCGAAGGGAAATAAGGCGCTATAAATAGAGGGAAATCAACAAGACTGGGATAAAGGCGTCGTTTTGGGTGTTAAAACTGGGTCTGGAGAGGGTGTAAGTATCTGCAAGTACGCGCTAGGAGAGGGTATAAGTCAGGAAAACACAAAGGCAAGCTTGATTCGCTGTTTCGTCCCCCCGGAAGGTTCCAAGATTTCTCTGTCTCCCGCTTTTTATTACTTTTGATTGCACCACAGCTGCCATTTCCGATCATGGAGTCACCAGTCCCCTCGAGTCTCTTCCGCAGGAAGAAGGATAACCGCCGCGGTATCACGTACAGTATTATGCTGATCGGTGCCAGCGGTGTTGGGAAGACGTCCTTTGCCAATAACCTCGTCGAATCGAGTATTTTCCCGCACGAGTACAACCAGAGCCGCCAGGATTACGCGATCTCGCCAAAGATACGCGTTTTGAAGCCCACGAAGGTCGTTTCGTTCAATTCCAAGAACGGTATTCCGAGTTACATGACCGATTTCGATGCCGAGAGGGCCCAGATCGAGTCTGGAATTACAATCACGTCCACAACGCTGGAGATATCGTCCGGGGACGATGCTACGGGGAGTGCGGCCCCTGACTCCCCAGTAAAGGGCCACAGAAGGTCCAATTCAATCATGGACGAGGAGGAGGACACCATTTTCCTAAACTTGCTAAACACCCACGGTATCGGCGAGAATATGGACGACACGCTGTGCTTCGACGAGATCACCTCGTACTTGGAGCAGCAGTTCGATATAGTCCTGTCCGAGGAGACGCGTATTCGCAGAAACCCACGGTTCGAGGATACACGTGTGCACATCGCGCTGTATTTCATTGAGCCAACGGGCCACGGGTTGAAGGAGTTGGACGTTGAAGTCATGAAGCGTGTCGCGCGTTACACCAACGTTCTTCCCGTAATTGCAAAGGCCGACGCATTCTCCCGCGACGAGCTGAAGCAGTTCAAGCAGAATATCCTGAACGATCTGGACAGGTTCAATGTGCCCGTGTACAAATTCGAGGGCGACGCGGAGGACGACGACATGGAGGCTATCGAGGAAAACCAAGTTCTAGCGGCGCTGCAGCCATTTTCTGTGATAACATCCGACGAGCGGAACGAGGAAGGGAAGTACGTCAGAGCATACCCATGGGGTACCATAATGATCGATGACGATAAGTTATCTGATCTGCGAGTTTTGAAGAATGTCTTATTCGGCTCTCATCTGCAAGAGTTCAAGGATACGACTCAGAACCTGCTATACGAGAACTACCGTACCGACAAACTATCAAGCGTGACAAAGAACACTCCGGTCCCTGTGAAGAATGGTTCCAAGGCAGGTGGTATGACCACAATTGGCAACAGAGACAGCGCGGCTCCAAGTTTGAGTAACTTTGCCTCACTAATCAACACGGGACACTTCAAATCGTCACAATCGATTGCCCTAAATGCCAATGCTGGCACTGGTGATGCTGGCACTGCCGGCCAGAGAGATAGTGCTAGTTCAGGCTTCCAGCAACCAGGAACGCCTCATGTTAACGACCACAACGACTCTCAGGCTAACGAATCACCAATAAAGCAGATGTCCGATGAGATCAGAAACGGAAATGAGGAAATTATAAAATCAATCAAGAAAGAGGCCCAATCTAATGACACTATCGAAAGAAACCAACTCAGGAACATATCGGAGACGGTTCCATATGTTTTGAGACACGAACGTATTATTGCCAGACAGCAGAAACTAGAGGAGCTAGAGGCACAATCGGCAAAGGAACTGCAAAAGAGAATTCAAGAACTAGAACAAAAGGCCCACGACTTAAAGCTTCGTGAGAGGTTACTGCAACAACAAGGCGGGGAGGGCTCCAAAACTTCCTTACAATCTGACAACAAGAGCTTTGTAAGCACAAGGTCGATATCACAGAGCCAAATGAAGAAGAACGATACATATACTGATCTAGCTTCTATTGTTTCGACAAGGGAGTAAAAAACGTTACTTCCTCATGTAACAAATGTACTATATATATATGTATATCCTGTTTTTTTTTTGACTTTAAAAAAACAAAAACAATGACAAACTGTTAAGACATGCGAGATGAGTGAGCTCAATATTAAGTGGGCGGTACGTTTATTATGAAAACCACTGATATATTTAGAATATTTATGAATATCGAGCCGGCGATATTCCGTTGCCATTTACCGACATGAAGTGCACTAGAATGCATAAACATGCAAATTTTGTAAAAGGGAGAGATGATGTGTTGAAATGTGTAATATTTTCTTTTGGCATTGGTTATAAGCTGAAATGTATACAAAAAAGGGTGTACCAACATATACAGTTGGATCATAAAACAGGAATGAAGTAAAATAAGGAAAAAAAAAATACGGGAGACATGGAATATAATAAAACTCTTCCCAATGCTAATATGCGAGTGAGGTACCGGGATATATATGTAAAATATGCGAGTAATAAACACAGTTATTACTTTGGATAGTTTTGAGCATAATTAAAGCCGTTGGAAGCTTGATTCACCAACGGAGGATTCGAAGTGTTTAATCCATTTGACCCTGAGCTATTGCTCTTTCTGTTATTTGGTCCCCTGACACCCAATGGGTTCTTTGAAAAACTTAGTCGAATTCCTCCCTTGCTGCTTACGGTTGATCGAGGTAGTTGTCTTCCGTACAATTCAGCAAGTGCCCTTGTAGCAAAACTCACGTCGTCGAATTCTACAAAACACATTGGACCATGACCGTGACCATGCCCATGCCCATTGTTACCATGAGTGTGATTCAGATTCTTGTTTCTAAACGACAGTCGCCTAAACCCCTCTTGGTCCGCAAAAAGCACGCGCAACTCTTGTTCAGTAGCATCTGGTGGTAAATTCCCTACATACAACGTATTGCAAGGTGGGTTCTGATCAGCTGGGTTAGCCGGTGGTGGGATCTTAGACAACAGAGATAGATCAGCATCTGTGACACCTGAAAACGAAGGTCTTCCACTCTTGGTCCCATTCCCGTTGATATACTTGGTAGTACTTGGCATGACGACTTGTGTGTCACCTTTGTTGACCATCTTATTTCCTGAATTGGAGAGTCTTCTCTGCACAAATGCACCTTGCTGTTCTCTCCCGTAATTCCCATTCGACATGCCAGAGTAATTATTCGAGTTAGCATATTGAGACTGATTATCCTGGGAGATTACCGGTATTTGTTGTTGCTGTGGTGGCTGAGGAACCATCTGAACAGATCCAAGACTATATTGGGACATATTATCTTGCATAGGTAGCATTCCAGAACGACCACCGTCCACTGACGAGGATGCCATACCAGAGCCAGTCATAGAGTTTTGGTTATTAGCCATAAACATTGGTGTTGACCCTTGTTGGGCAGTACTGCTCCGACCCTGTGTTGAGCGACTCTGTTGCATTGTCCAGTCCAGAGGGGAATTCATACTCTGTGGAGTCAAGTCCTGGAACGCGTCGATCCCTGTAGGGATAGTATTTGGATTCCAGATATTCTCATTAATATCGTCGTTCTCCATTAGCAATAGAGACTTCCCAGTGTCACGGGTGTGAGACGGAGTCTTGATATTAATTTCTGGTTGCTGCTGCTGCTGTTGGTGGTGAGCACCGTTATTGGACAAACTTTGCACACCCTGAACTAAATCGCTAGTGAATGGATCTGAGAAAGAAAATCTCGATTTACCAGTTGGCTGGCCGTTCGAGGAAGCAATAGACCCACCAGGTGTAGAACCGACAGGTGTTGAACTCAACCTTGGCAGGTGCACATTGTTCACGCTGTTGTTGTTATTACCATCTCCGGGGCTCGTCAGTTGGTAATTCGAACTGTCTGGCAGAACCTTCACGACAGGTACTTGTTGCTGTGTCATATTATCCAGAATCTCAACACTGGTGTGCAGACCGGGCGCGAAGATACTGTCCTTAGCAACAAGAATGGACGCATACAATTTTACCAGGGAAAGAGAATCAAACATGGCGACGATTACACGGTTACCAGTGGATAGGGCTGCATTTTCACGAGCCGCTTCTGTGGGCGAACTGAGACTTGACTCTGAGCTATTTTCCTTACTGGTTTGTGGCTCCTCCACCAGCTCTACCTTTGAAACCCCGGTGGCAAGTGTGAACATAAGCTGACACTCGCGTTCTGTCAAATCTCCTGGAATGTTCCTAATCTTGAGGGAATATAAACCCTGAGCATGTCTATTGTCCACTGATGTAGCGAGAGACATATTCCTCAGCACAGATGAGAGATGCAGAGGGGAGTAGTTGTCAGAAATGAACTGTTGTGCAGGGTCGGAGATAACCGTGTTGTCTACAATGGCAGACCTTGCAATGTGCTGGTGGGAAGGCGATATATGTGTGTGAGAGTTGTTACTACCGTTAGAGTCCATTGGAACATTTTCAGTGCTGCCGTTATAGGACCTAGAAATGAACAGCTCTGGATTGCCCATAGAGGTACCGAGTTGTTGATTGAGCAGAGACATTCTTTTTCTTTCGCTTTTGGTAGACTGTTTCTATGTTTACCGATGACCGTTGATCTGTGGATGAATATGTATTGTACGGGAAGATACCAGTCCTGTTTGTTAAGTGGGGCGTGATAAATACTGTTGCCCTTTGTAGATTGCGTTTAGGTAATAGTGCTGTTGCCTCTTAATGACACAGCTTGCCGGAATGCGTGTGCTGATGTATTGCTGTTATTGGTAGTTTTATGTATTCTGCAAATAGCGATGTAAATGCGAAAATATGAGTGCAACCTTGCTTGGCTGGAAGGATAATGTAGTATGACGCGACTGCGGTTGTAAGTGCTATGATCTGATCTGTCACACGTCCCGGTGTGCAAGTGTTAACACTGTCCTTTGAAAGAAAATAAAGGGAAAAAAAAGAGAGAGAGAGCGTATCAAGTACTGCTAAATGTGGAACGCAAAAGTGAACTTGGATGGTGCGATATAACGTGAATGTGCTGTCAATTGTGCGTATCCAGGTACCCTTTCCTAGGGTGTTAAAACAGTGAATTCAGTGTTAATAGTGCCGCCGTTTATTTATTTTCTACTTATTTTTTTGGGCGGGGCCGGCCGG
>JAKTPZ010000178.1:0-11010 GCA_030579215.1 Maudiozyma pseudohumilis
TAAATACTAAGTGCCAGTTTTCAACAGAACAGTAGCCAAAGACCACCACACTAAAATAGAGTTTTCTTTATTTGTTTTTTAATAAATTATTGAAATATGTTATACAAGTATCATTGTCACAACGCAAACAATATTAGCAGTATCGATGAGAACGAGAAGACCACTTTTGTATCCATTCTGAAGCCACCGTTAGGTGCAACTTGGACAATGGCAGAGGCGGAAGGTGAGCCGGAGGACGCACTACCCACTTGCTGGACAACGGTGTTGCCGTCAACATATCCTCCTGCAACGGTAGTAGTCACACCTCCCTTACGACTGTTCGTTTGGGTTTGCATATGAGAGGTGACGGTTGCTCCATGGTTGCCTGAATTTATAGTCCCCTCCGATGTGGCTTCACCATGGGTATTCGTGTATGTTGTAGTACCACAAACACAAACGTCCCTGGTGCATTTAACAGTTCTCGTAGTTGTATGTCCTAGAATATCAACTGTAGTAGTAGTGAACTGGGAAACACCATCGTTGCTGTTTGATTGGGAAGGTGGTGCTGGAACACTCTTTGTACTGGTTGTTGGTTTCACACGACTGCTGCGTTCATCAGTCAAATCACTTGATTTGCTCCCTCTCGATGTTAAACCACTCGATGTCTCATTTAAATAAGCACTTGTCACGCTACCGCTTGAACGGGTACTGAAATTACTCTCCCCGGATGAACTCGTAACATGACCTGAGGACGTATCTTCCCCAGAAGAAACAGACGAATATTGTAGAGATGAAGAAGCATATTGACTAGCAGCTGTAGAATGTGGCACAGAAGATATAGTGGAACTGGCTGATTCAGAAGCAGAGGAGCTTTCCACTTGAGATTGTGACATGGAAGATATAGTGGAACTGGCTGATTCAGAAATAGCGGAGCTTTCCACTTGAGATTGTGGCACAGAAGATATAGTGGAACTGGCTGATTCAGAAATAGCGGAGCTTACAATTTGAGATTGTTCGCTAGAGAGAGGTGCTTCTGATTCACTCAAACTTGACACTGTAGCACTGTCAAATGTGGATGACTCTGATGGAACTGAAGATTCGCTAGATATACTGGATATGATAGAGGAGGACTCACCTGTAACACTTGACTCCGACAACGAGGGGACAGATGTAATTAAATCACTCGACGACGATGCCTCGAACGATGTCTCGAACGATGTGAGTATTTCGCTGCTCTCTGAAGAACTTGGCACTGTAGAACTAATTATAGCACTGGACTCTGAAGTACTGATCTCAGACGACGATTGGACCTCTGGAGTCAGCACGTAGTAATACGTCTCAAGGACAGTGGCAACAAACTCTTGACCACTCATTGATATTTCTCTTGTCAAATACCTGGTAGAATATGTTGTCGTGTATGGGTAGGTACCAAGAGACATTATGGTTGATGTTCTGCGCGCATAATCACACGTAGCATCAGGTGCACCGCCCATATATTGAGTGGGATTACTTAAAATATTTCCCGATGGGTCGGTAATTGATGCCGACAAAAGCATGTCACCGGAGAAGTTCACATTAATTAATAAGAACATGTAAAATTTCCCCTTCTCAAGAGAAACAGTTTTAGGTCCAGTGGTGTGGTCCGGATCAGATGGAATATTAATCACCTGGGTAGATTTAGGAAGCCAGGCCTGGAAATCCAGATCGTCACAACAGAGCATATCTTGGTTATCATATATGAACATGCCTGCTCCATCACTTGCGGAATCAATTGCAAAGGTGTAATCACCACTTGTAGGTGGAGTAAACCAAGCCATATGGCCTATGGTCGTGTTGGTAAACCACATATTGACACCAGACACTTCCCCATACTCTGGAACGTTTGGGTCAACTGCAGTAGCGCTTAAATGAAATGCATCTTCTAAACGAGCGGTAATTGGCCTATCAACTAGCACGTTTTCAGCAGCACTCATAATATGATCATATACTAGACTTTTGTCGGTTCCAAAGGGCACATCATACTGAAAAGAAAAAAATCCAAAAAAATCTGGATTGCCCAGATCAATCATTTGGCATTCCCTGGAGGAACTCCCCCTAGCGATGTCCCCTTTTATTAGGAAGAAGAGGATGTATATTAGAAACGTGGGATATAACATTTCTATGTGTTAATGAATTTGTCTGTGGCTATTCAACTATGGATGATTGTGTATTTTTTGACTCGAGTGATATAACCTTGTAAAAGGCGCCACATTATACCAGTTTCAATGGTCGTTTAAATACATTTTCCTTGTCATGATATTCTCCCAACCCAACGAGATTACACAATATTTATGAAAAAAGACATCGTTCTCCTATTTGTTCAGTAGTCCCCTGTACACCCTTCTAACCGATTATGGAGCAATAAGATTTGGAACTGTGCGGATCTTTCCTTGTTGAAAAATTCTGTACAATGGTTTTAGTGGAATAAAGAGTAGCCACCTCATGTTGTTACGAACACCCAAATGGCAATTGAACACGTGCCATGCCCCCCTTTCTACAGGTAAAACAGTGGATTGACGAAGGTAACCCCCTTGTTCATGCCCTAGCCCGCGCACTCTCAGTGAGTGATAGTGGAGTCCCCCTCAGATAATCCCAGTAACTACTAGTCAGAATTAAATAGAATGGCTGCGCAAAGAGAGGCCGGAGTACTTGTGAGTGGACCCTTGTGGTATGTGGCTGCTTATCGAAATGGCGAAGGAGTGTGCTAAGACGACTCCGTACTGCATTTCCTGTCCTTTCCATTTTTCGCAATTTGAAAACCACATTACTATCTTGGGATATTGTTTGACTGTGTAGTTGTACGCTCTTTCCTCGAGTCACGCCATGCATCCCTGTGAACTGCCGCATCCCTTCTTTGCAGATCCCAAAACTGAGCACTTCCTAATTCGTTTCCTGCGACGTGTCTGTGGGCGATTTTGAGCCTGCGTGCCTACGCCTGTTTAAGTGCGTGCGAAAATATGCGCGACATGTAATCTGCGGAGCTTACTTAGAAGATGGTGCAGTGCTCCAAACTTGTTAACAGTGGACGCCCAATACACACCAGGACAAAACAGTCACCACAAACAAGTAAAGAGCACTCTGTACTACAGGATGGTTAAAGATATCATTAAAGGAAGGAGTAGAACACAGAGGGATGGTATAGACAGACAGATTACATTTTTTCTAGCACACTTTACGTCAGAGAAACACTACATGGCCGAATTAAATACAAGCTAACATCAATACAGAAAGAAGTAAGAAGCGAAAAAATATTCTTTTCTACCATGTGTTTTACTATATTCTCTTATAATGGCAGAGGTAATACGGTCCTCAATTGAAACGGTTATATCTTATATCAACAATTACTTCACCTGCTACTATTCCCATACTATGATCAACCCCTCCGGTGGCCAGAACAATACACCCATTTTCATTTTCTTGCACATTACCAACCGATAAAAGTTGAACACTATGGGATCACAACAGTAACCTAGGTTATTGCCACCTTCTAAGGCACGGTTGCCCCAAGTCTGTTGTGCCTCAGTTATATTTCACTCCGTGTAAGAAATTAGTTTTTGGACATTACAGTATCAGAATGAGAACAGCTGTTAACATAACCCATACCGTGATTGTACGGCTTCACGCAAACTATCCTTTGATATCTCATTAGCCATTTGAGAACAATGTTGTTACCTCTATGGTCTGGTGCGTGTGCACACTGTCATGTTAGTATTGGTTTCTGGTGTCTCTATTGATATGGACAATTTGTGGAAGACTTATAAATATTTGCTACTGTGCAACGTGACAGAACACATATATTCAACTCAGAGTTGTTATTAAAGTGGGAGTCCGTTTTACAATCATTTCCTTGGTAAGCGACTTCAATTACATTGCACTTTAGGTAACAGATGCAACCCACTGAATAATACATCACATACATCTCTCCTATATTCCGGTGGAAATGTTCATGTTGTGAACATATTAACCAATCAGTCGCAATGAGCCAAACATACTACGCTAGCTCACAACAAAAGGCAAATCTCCCCCCTGCAACAAGGGGTTGAACTCATCCTTAGGTAACAGAAAAATGTCTCCAAAAGGGATCCGTAGTTGCCTGTAGTTGCTTCGCCGTCACTGTGGGTTATACCACGGTACACCTTCTAAGACTCCTCCTTTGCAAGATGCTTTGTGTTGGGACATATTAATTGGCGGAGTTAGCTGGGGAGAAAAGGAATGTTCTAGAACTTGTTAGCAGTTGAAACATAAGATGCATATGCATCACAGAAAGTGGATAGAAGAGGAGAACTCGTACAGCTACGGATTGATAAGAGGTCACAGTAAAGAAAGGAGTAGAACACAGAGTGATAGTGTGCATACACCCGTGTCACGCATATGTGTAAATTGGAATATTGGAAAATAACGGTGAGGGGTTCCACCATCGCCGATTAAACTCTTTCGTAGTGATCACTGTACTGTTTGTTGAGAAGAGACACCACTTAGAATACTAAGTGTAGTGCTCACCAAATTAGAAAGCCAGAAACATCGTCGAATGATCCTAGTCTTTCTGCAGATTGGAAACGTATATAAAGAGGGCTAAAATCCCCTCTTTGCCACGTTCCCAATTGATATCTCTTTTATATAACTCTTATATAATTTTATATAAGAGGGGGAGCACTTAAGAGCCAATTAAGTACAAACTCACCTCAATACAACACTTACCAAGGAAACTATTCTATCTACCATGTCTTCTAACATTCAGTCTAACACCGACAGCATTACCGACGATGTCACCAACAGACAAGGCGAGATTTTATCTCAACAAAATAGTGGGACTCCCCCTAAAGAAATAGACGACCTCTGCCTATTATCCTAGGCGACCTCAACCTAAAAAACAAGAGGACGCACCCTGAACGACTAGAAGGGCTCCGCCTAACGGTTAGGCGGCCTCTGCCTAAATGTCTACGTTATGGTGATGTATGAAATTTGGGTGAATAGAGTTCACGGATCTACTAATTTCAAAACATTGCATGGAATTTTAAAAAAGATGTATATATACATATATATAAGGTAAGGGAATGTGTAATCAAGATCTGTATTATTCGAACAACAGTTTGTATGTATTCCATACGTTAGTCTTTTTTGGAAATGCAGTAATCACATATGATGGTTCAGATTGTGACTATTGAGACTGGTTTGGGGTGAATCTACGAAAGTCTGAGTCCCGCAGGAGATAATTGTAATGTGTACATTTACGTATTTACATATTATCTTCATGATACGTGATGATTTACATTAGAACTGTATTCTAACCTTGTAGGGAGAATTGAATAAGTATACGCGGCTGTTATGAAAAATGAAGCGAATTATATGCATTCAAACAGGTAGGAACAAAAGAATAAACTAAAATAACTGATTGAATACCTAAAACCCATATCAGTATGAGATGTGTGGCTAATTTGTTTCTTGAAAGCCTTGTTGCAAAAAGGTATAAACTTTTTACTATTTCTGTAAATATTTATCAATTTGTATATAAATTTAAGCGAGGGGAAGAACACATAACAATAAAAATGATACTATACAGATATTCGAAGTACAAGTACAATATGCTAAAAACATATGCTGGGGAGGTGTAACTAATGTCCATGCTACTTGTTATTGTTGCTGAGTCTTTTGGACCAGAAGTTGGGATTATTGCATATTTTCTTCTTTATCCAGTCCCTTATGACGTAATAAATTACAATGACCACCCCGTTAAATTTCATTCTAGAATGTTCCAAGACTTTAATACTTCCAACACACCTCGTCTTTATTATTGCATCCCTTGAGGAATGCTTTCATTTATATTGAATCGCAATATGAGAACGCGTGGGGGTGTTAACAGGATTATCCTTTTCAGCGCACAGAGTACTTGGACCAACTTCACATTATTGATTCACCACTTCCCAATTTTTTAAATAGAATAGTGCTAAAATAGGCCGTACTATTTCTGTGAAAGATCTGCATGCTAAGGAGGATCACATAACCAAGATATGAAACCGGATATGATGTATCCAAACTAATATACTGACTACCCCCCTGGTTGCCATTCCCATGACAAAAATATAATTACGAGATGGACCTGTAAATGTTTTGGTTCTTAGTACTGACGTCTGTGCGCAGTATTAGTAGCATAACCCTCTTACTGTGGAGTATCCATGCAGTTTGTCTCAAGCCGCCATAACCCAGAATCGATAGCCAGTCCAGGGAAAGAAACCCGGGCAGACTCATCTACTCCACCTGACCTCATAAGTAGAAATACATTACCCTGAGTAATACTAACCTGTAGCCTCTATGACAATCATCTGTGAAGGGGGGAGGGAGGCCGGTACACATATGTCTCTCTTTGAAAGCACCCTTAAACGATTGACCAAAATTCCAGCCCCTTGGAACCGCTACCAAAACCAGCAGGAGGAAGGTCAGGCACTTCGCGTTGGCAGATGTTCTCCTGCTCTCCAGCTCCCCTCCCTTTACTCCAGACCAAAACTGCAAGGCCAATTACCAAGGGGGAAAGTGTGAGAACATTACAACAGCAGTAATAGCTATCCTCTCATTGGCCAGCCTGTATTCCTGTTGCCCGGGTGCTGTATTCAGGAGGCGGACGGAGAGAAAGATTAACGCCGCACCGGTAACACAGCAACACAAGCGTAGTTTCGTACAACAGAGAATATCCCCACACCCATCCGTGCCGGGAAACAGAACCAGAACGTACAAACAATTGCAATCATAACTCTTTTCTTTTTCGAGGATGGTTTTGCAGATCATATCACCGCCCGTGCTCGCTTATACCACCGATACCTCTCCCCCCACCGATACCTCTCCCCCTCAACCTAAAGAAAAAATAACCAAAAAAACGATCCCTGCACCCATCGTCTAAGGCATATGGGAGAGAACGCTCAGACTATTTTTAAAATAAAATACCCAATTGCCAGCTAGAAATGATGCAGATCCTCGACAAAATCAAGAGCCCAAAACAATAACTATTGCATAGAACCCCAAGGCAATGGCCTCCTCCCTTTCCTGCCGGTAACTGCGACACGGAAAGCTCGCATGTGTCTACTACAGGACACATGCGGTATCTGTGCAAACAATCCAAGGAGGGAAACACCCTCCCTGCCTCCCTGCCTCCGTGTCTCTCTATTGAACCCGCAGTGCTGCGGGGTCCCTTACCCGCCTGATCCACAACGGTTCTTTCCATTTGTGGACAAAACGCACAGTTTTCAGGCTACCTTTTTTGCATAACCTGGTGTGACATTAACCCCCTCCCAAACAATCACCGCACAACGTGTAAGATGTCCCCACTGAACTCAATTAAACACCTCGATGCTTTAAAGGTTTTGCGTGGGATGTGCTCCTACGATTAACACTCACGCAGCTCCTTAGCGCCCCTGCGGCGCTTTCTGAGGGGCGCCGCGGTGAAGTGTCCCGATTAGTTCATTGTTAGCTGCAACGATGCGCGCAGGCGGCGTAAAATATTTCCACGTCCTGCGGTGTTTTCTGGCCAATTGTCGGAAATTGCGGGATCGCGGGCGCGGCCGTATTGTTTGGCGTCCAGCAAAGTTGGACCTCCTTGAACGCCCACTTCACCCCCCTGGGAGATTAACAACACACTTGTGCAGATCTCCTCAGTCCTTTTCACTAATTCGGAAGGTTGTGAGTGCTCTGGTTTTCCTCAGAAGTGGGTTCAGAACCAGCCAGCATACCGTCACTTTCCTAGTTTGGAAAGTTTTTTTCTACTTCACCGGTTTTTGCAGTTCTGCACAAATGATGTGTCTGCATGGTCCTGCAAGTTCTGGGCTTTGTCCACTCTGTGAAATGTCGTGCAGCTTTTGTCCACTCTGTGAAATATTGTGCAGCTTTTGTCCACCGTGAAATATCGTGCAGCTTTTGTCTAGTGTGAAATATTGTGCAGCTTTTTCCCAGTTCCGTGAGCAGGATGTTCGCCGATACGATTTCGTCCCTCAATTGCATGCAGAGTTTTGGAATCGGATGTTTGAGGGGCTGGAAAGATCACCCTGGTTCCGCTGCTTGCGCTGCGTGCACTTCTCTTTGGTACTGCACGCCCACGCAAGGGTGGGATTGTATCACCAGTGGCTGTGTGTATTGTGCGCCAGGTTCTTAGGAGTCGATTCGTCTGCTTGTTTTTATAACGTAACGGCTATTCCTACACATTTTCTTCCCATTTCTACAAATGTTTGTTTTCTGATTCAGAAGAGGGTGCGGGAAGCAACAAGAGAGAAAAAGGAGGTGTATTGACTGTACACCTAATGCTGTGGCAGGTTCCGGGTTCCAGATTGTGCCCAATGGTCTGGGCATTTCTCGTAGTATGCAAGGTATAGCTCACTACGCTGATCTTTTAAGCCACCGTCGTGTTAAATTTGCCAAATCTGGACTTTTTCCTGAAAAAACAAAAACAAATACAGGGGGGTTGCTAATGCCTTAATAAACTTCTACGCTGTCCTACTCTTTTCCTGCTTTTGATTTACCTCCTTCGCAGCGGTGTATATTCAGGTGTGCTCTGTCCTTGGTCCATCTCGCATGGCTACAACGATACAGTGATACGGTGTTAGCGTCTGTTATGTGCTGTGTGATTGCAGGAGGGGGCACGCCGGGGTGGGCGAGGCGTTGTACTACCACCTCTTTTCACTATTTGGTAGTTGACTGGGCTCAGGCTTAGAAAGGCCAATAGAAAATGGAACGCATGATGAGAACAATAGCCTGTGGTTATATCGTGGGTTGAGTGGTTACACAGGAACGATGCACAGAATTCTCTTGGTACTTGCTTTTATTGTTACGCCTCTCCTATTTCTTCTCTATCCCGATAATTTGCCAAAACGTTTTCCAAGGAGAAATACCCCCCCCCCTCATTAGGTTCGAGTTTTCTCAGCTTCATCCAACTTACAATGATGTATCTGTGTTCAGTGCACCCCTTGCATACTGACGCTGGTAATTCCTTTTTTAGGTATGTGTTTTTATGCCCAATTGCTTTTTGATTCTCCTTCCTGCGCACACCTTCAAAGAGACATGATATTATATGACATGCATGCGGGTGTTTACTCGCTAATCGATTGCCTAGTCTGGGCTGGGACGGCATTATCCACCGAATGCATAATACTTTTTCTCTTCTTCTTTATTGCAGTCCAAACTTGTTTTGATTGTAGTTGCTCCGTCGAGGTGTAATTGGGATAAACAATCTGTATATAAATAGCATGGATATTCCTTTTCCAAAACACCACAGTTATGAAGTATTTCCAGTATGTCTTTACTTTAACCCCCATTCTCCTAAACATCTCCATAAATTCTACACGTAATCGGTGAGACCAATTAAAGAATAATTCCACACTCATAAAAGCGTTTATACCCATTATCATTATCGCTATATTAGACTCGCTACAATTGAGACATATTTTATCGTTCCCTGCTGGATTTCGTTAGATTATCTAGAATACTTTTTTCTTCAATAATGAAACAGCACAATTTGAATATTATCACACAGCTGTTAGTCCTTTTTGGGCTTCTCTCAACTCTCGCATTTGCACTTAAAGATGCCTGTCTTCCACAAGGTGACAAAGTTCAGGGTCTGACTGCTAGATTCTACCAGTATACTTTTGGTTCTCAAACTGCCGTCTCTTCAACAGCCTACATTAGTGGTGGTTACCGTTCCGGAACATTCATTGGTTCTACTAACGGTGTCACAACCATTGATCTGAGTTACCGTATGTGTGTCAGGAGCAATGGTGTCCTTTGGAATTGTCCAACCACTTCTAAATACATCGAGTACAACTGGGATGGTAGTGGTATTAGACCTGCCTGCGGTTCGACCATCTGCAACAATTTGGCATCCACACCTATCGGAAATGTTCCTGTCTATGGTTTTAACACCTACTCAACTAATTTCACTGTTGAGTTGACTGGTTATCTTGTACCTCCTATGAATGGTTACTATACCTTTAGTTTGGATGCAGTAGATGATGCAGCCGCTATTTCTGTCGGTGCCGGTACTGCTTTTGCATGTTGCCAGCAGGGTAGTGCTGCTAGTGGTGGTGCTGGTTCTGGTGGTCTTGATGTTAACGGTATTAAACAATGGTTGCAGAACCCGGGAAGTGTTACAGCCAGTATCTACCTGGCTGTTGGTCAGTACTATCCAGTTAAAATTGTTTACACCAACGTCCAGTCTGC
Organism: Maudiozyma pseudohumilis; assembly: GCA_030579215.1. NCBI lineage: Eukaryota > Fungi > Ascomycota > Saccharomycetes > Saccharomycetales > Saccharomycetaceae > Maudiozyma > Maudiozyma pseudohumilis. The sequence goes on from JAKTPZ010000178.1 coordinate 10,213, forward strand.
TTCCACCCTTAACACGACTGTTACGCTACCTGATGGCACCGTGATGGCTGATTGGGGTAGTTTAGCTTACAGTTTTCCTGATGAACTGTCAGGTGTAGTTCAGGAATGTTCTGCTCCACCTGTGACATATGTGCCTTACTCGTCTACCTCTAAGGTGTCCTCTTCATCATATGTCCTTACATCTTCTGAACCATCTTCTTCTATCACCTCCAGCATTGCCTCAGTAACTTCATCTTCGGTTGCCTCGTCTTCTATCGCAGCCATCTCTTCTTTGTCTGAGACTGATTCCTTTTCTTCCAGTGTGGCATCTAGTTCCTTACTAGACTCTTCTTCTGAGAATCTGGCTTCTTCTACCGATGTATCTGATATTTCTTCAGTATCATTGTCTGTCACTGCTTCGACTGATCAGAGTTCAATTACTGAGAGTCATTCCTTGAGTACAGCTAGCGATTCTACCGTTAACAGTAATTCTGATTCAATTCTAGGCAGCGAGTCTGCTACCGACGGTGCCACTGTTACAAATGGTTCAACTGCCTCTACTACTGATAGTCCATCCGACACGATTACTGATGGTTCCACCAACTCTGTTAGTGCTACTGGAACCGATGGTTCTTCCAATTCCAACGGTGCTACTGTAACTGACAGCGCTTCTAACTCCAATGATGCTACTGCCACTGACGGTGCATCGAACACCAACGGCGCTTCTGCTACTGATAGTGCTTCTAACTCTATTAGTGCTTCTGCCACTGACGGTGCATCTGCTACTGATAGTGCTTCCAACTCCAACAGTGCTACTGC
>JAKTPZ010000180.1:0-10906 GCA_030579215.1 Maudiozyma pseudohumilis
GGATATATCGTTAACGATAGTGTAAATAATCGCATTTCAGGGGTTTGTGAGTTTCCCCCCTGTGGAAATTGCAGGGTGGTGGAGATATACCATGTCGGCGAAACAGTGGGATGACATGTTTTTTTTTACCGCATTGCTGCTAACAACCATACAATGCCATCTAGTTACCAGCCTGTGTTGTTGAGTGTCACGTCTATTGTTCTCGAGGATTGCGATGTCACAATGACTATCGCTTTTCCCTCTTTGGTCGCGGTTTACCATCGCATATTGTCTATTGGATTTTCTCTTTCTTTTTCTCGCAAAAATAAAATAGCGCTAAAGATATAAGTACAATGACTACGTACACCTTTCGCCACAGAGTCTGTGGAGTGAATAAATGTCTGTACGATGGTATCTGTGTTTGATACCCAACTTGGGGGATGGAGGGAGGGAGTTTGGTCAGAAACCAGCCCCGTGTGGGCGTTTCTAGGGACGAGTGTATGGCAATATCCCATCAGTTACAGCCCTTAGTCCATCCTGGTTGTAAGCTTGTGCAATGCATATTGTTAAGGGTTCGTATATTTTATTCCATTTTCTCCTTCATATGTACCGAAATAGTCCTCTTGAGTACCAACAATGGTTAACTTGTCCCTGTTGTTGTATTGTTCCCAGATGTCCCTGCGTGTTTTTTTTGATGGACGTCGCGATGTAAATACATCGCCGCCTTGAAATTGGTTAGCACTCTACGCCATCTTCTGAGACGGGCAGTATCTCAATAGACCTCGCACAAGCAACAACACCAACCACAGTAAACTGACTTGTCACTCTGCAGTCGTAAATCTATTAAACAATAGTTTGTGGGTACTGTAACCAGTTGGGATTCACAAGAAGCATGAGGTTACAGACTACAGAGATGGGTGGTCTTCTATTTGATCCCTCATTAGTAATGGACAGAGGTGGGTGGTCTTCTATTTGATCCCTCATTAGTAATGGTAGTGAGTGCCGGACTTCGGGAAAGGAGCGATGAGTGAGGCGTGCATGGCTTGGCATGGTTGCATCTAGAACTCATGTGTATCTGTTACGTAAATCAAAACTCGGTCTGGCCAAAACATTCTCGGATACCCCCTCCTCGATGCGGCGATGTAACTGCGTTTGTGAGATAACGGATGCATGGGACTATCGGGCCAACGGGCCAACTGAACTCATCGCTGCCAGTTCTGCATGTCGCAGCCTCTATGGCCTTAATTATGTGCATTATATTACTCTATAGTATTAATGTAATGTAAAATATCTGAATACGAAAAAAATATATGGGAGGGGGTGCGGATTATCCGACCGATAGTCCCAACGACGTCCATTAGATCAAGTTGTAAAACAAATTGAGGAATGTGAAAAGCAACAGACCGTTGCTGGCATTTATGTTGCTACCAGCGTTCTTAGTCTTGGTGGCGCTGGCTGTGGTTGTTGAGTTAACAGAGGCAGTAGCACTTGCTGGTCTATTGATAGAAGATAGAGATGTTGTGCTGTTGTTGTTCGCGCTGTTAGCGGCGTTAGTACTGTTAATGGATGTTGTGTGGTTGGTGGTGGAAGTAGAAGTGGCATTGGCAGTGCCGTTGGTGTATGCAGTTAGATTAGAGAAGAATGTGTTCATCTTAGTTAAGGAGCCATCCCAACAGTATCTCTCGAAACACTTCTCACACTCGGCCGGCCAGGTGGCATTGGACTGCTCCTGCTTACGTCTCATAACGGCACAACCGACACAGCCCTGGAACTCGGAATCGTAGGTCAGGTTGTTCATAGTGGCGGCTTCGAAAGAGTTAGTGATCAGGGCCTTACGCTCGGACATGTTGAACGACTGCTGGAAAGTGCTGACATTCGAGGCATAGGAGTGACCAGCATTTGGAAGGTACACCACTAGAGGAGGGATGTAAGCCAGGTCCGTTAGATTAGAGGAGTCACAACCGAAGAATACTGGGCGCTTGTTTAGACCTAGGTGTACAAAAGCATCCTGGCCTGGAACATATGGGAAGGCCTCCTCCTTACCGGTGCTTAGGAACTGACGCTCGTAAGAGCTGACAATGGCCTCACCGTTTGGATAACTGTCGGTACCATCCGAGGAGAAGTCCAGGGCAAAAACAACATCAACCTCACGCTCCTTTCTCATCAATGGGGTAAATGGAATAGTCTGACCATCGGACCCACCGTCGATCATGGACAGCTGGGAATCAGTGGCAAACTCGCTAGTGGCAGTGGTGCTGTTCATTGCACTCTTGTAGAACTGGGTGCCCTTGAACGGGTTTGGTGAGTAGATGGCGAGGTCACGGGAGGCACTCTTACTCTGGTTTCCCAGGAAGATGGAAGCCAATTCGTTGACCAGGAACTTGTACGAAGTGACATTTGAAGCGTCGATGTACTCGATTAAGTTACTGGAAGTACCAAAGAAGAAGTCGACGTTGTCGAAACCCTCGATACACTTACCCTCTGTGGTTGGTACACCGTTGGAAACGTTGGTACCCAGGTATTTGACCTGACTGAACCCGTTGATAGCTGGATCCCAGGAACCGATCTCGAATGGGTTGATCTCGACAGTAGGAGAGGCCAAGTCGACACTGGCACCGTTTGCATTTTGCACCTTCGTCAGTTCAATCAGGAATGGCATCTCGTAGTTTGTGAACTGGTCGATCTCCTGCAGAGTAGACCATGTGTAGCCAACACCACCTTGGGGCAAAGTTGGGAAGAATGAGTAGGCGAAGGCGAGGCCCCAGACATCGGCCAAAGACACTGGGAAACCGGCGTCTCTCTTGTCGTTGACTGCCTCGGTGATGTTCTTGTATCTCTGAGCAGTAATTGTGCTGTCGTCGGTTCCACCTGGAGTGAAAGGTGACTGGGCAGTGTTCCAGATGGAGTTGTTCGTGTCGCTCATCTGGTCGACGATCTCCTGAACGGAGGTCCAATTGTTGAACACAACGGTGCTGGCGAACCACGACCCACCGGAAAGTGCGGACAAGTAAGTGGCACTCTGCAGCAGACCACCGAGACCGTGCTCATTGGCCCCACGTGTTCTATTGTCCATGGCAGCAACCATACCTGCACTGCCGAACATGGCACGGTAACCACCACCGGAGGCAGCAATACCGATTCTGGGCACGCTGGTTGCGTTTCTGCCCTTCACCAGGGTGTCGACTATGGAAGTGTCGTTGAAGTTGCTTGTGGAACGAGTTAGGAAATCCAAGAGGGCCTCTTTAGTCCCAATTTCCTTGTTCTGCACCCAGGCAGCCTCGGACTCGGACAGACCCGTAGCGGCTCTGGTCAGGTTAATGTCCTTCTTACAATCGACCAGAGCTGGGGCGTAGCCATTGGAAGGAGACCAGGCATCGGCAACAGAAGCAATTGCTAGCAGAGCACTCAGGGAGACCTCGTTGAGCAGCATTACAGTGGTAATAAGCGAGTGGATGTGTGTGTGGGTGTGTAGCAAAAAACAAGAAAATAACGTAGCAAATGAACAAAATACCAAAATAACGAAATAATATAACCAATGCAAGCAATGCCAACTACACTTAACGCATATATATAAACATAGACCAATACAAGCACACCCACTATACGATCAAAACGATCAAAACGATCAAAAAACATCGATTCGAATTGGAAACGACCTTGCCATTACCCAACAAACGAACGGCCGCCAAAACCCAACCTCCAGTTGCACCGCTGCTTCTCCTCTTTGCCCTCTCGCTCTCTCGCTCTCTCTCTCCCACTGCTCTCCCCCCAGCATACAAATCAGTGAGCAAACACGCCATCTCACGGCAACTCCCGACTCCACCCATTCACTCCCCCCCTCCCCTTCTTCCTCTCCGCTCTCCCCTCTCCAACCTACATATATTTACCCACCTGATTGAGCAGTGCAACAACATACCCAATGCTCCCACAGAAAACATGCACCACCTGATGCTTAGGTGCTCCTAGCGCAGGTCTATGCTTTCCCTGGAGTCACTAGCTGAACCCCCAAAAAGGTCCCCGTACAATTACCGGCCCTGCTATTCCCCCGCGTGCGAGGCCGTCTAGGGCAGTGGCACATCCATCGGCGAAGCTATACTGTCCATTATCCTCTCAAAATACGCGCACTGTCAACAAACAAACAAACACGCGTGTCCGACGCGTCGCACAGAAACACCCGCAGTGGGGGCGGTGAAAAGAGGCGGCACCGCCCGTTCAACAATGCGCCCACAGCGCGAATAAATTGTGCGCCTACGAGGACTCCACTGCAGGAATTCTGTGCAGCGGGGCGGAGGGGAGGGAAGTCCCTTCCCGTCTGCTCCGCTTTCTGTGGCTCAACAAGTGCGGCGGCTGTCCGCATCGGGGTGTTATGCTTCTGCTTCGGGCTGTTGTGCTTCTGCATCGGGCTGTTATGCCTCTGCTTCGGGAGTGGCATGTATCTGTTTTCGGCTGATTTATGTCTGCTTTTGGCGAGGGTACAGTCCCCGTGCGGTAGTTTCTGAGTGAATGGTGTCTGGGTTGTATGGAGGATGTCTGGGTTTTACCTCATCGCATCCGCAAACGAGCTCTCTGGTCTCCCCCCCCAGCGAGTTGTCCCTTTTCTTTCAAACGTTTATCATTAATTGATCTAAATAAATATATATGCTTGGCAAAGTTTAGCCGCTCCCCCCTTTGTGGAGGGTTGCGTAGGTTTGTGCGTGTGGTTATGCATTGCTTGCATGGGGGGGTCGATTTTTGAGGGCTGGCACTCTATAAAAATTTGTAATACGTTTATTTCCCTCCCCGTGTTAGGCGCTGCTCCACTCTCAACACGCTCGCTCACTCCCAAGATCTAGTTCTCTGCACAGCTTACATGTTCACTCTCCCAAGACTTAGTTCTCTGCACAGCTTACATGTTCTTCAGTCTCAGAGTGTGGCGTTCTCCCTCGGAGAGAGTCTCTGCGAGAGGTACAGTCTTCTTCAGCTCCTTCTCTGCCTTCATTTTTGCAAGTGTAGCCTCCAGGTCGCTGACGGTGTTGGAAGAGCCACCGCATGCGATCACTAGTATGACATCGTCGGCGCTCAGTTTCTGGCCCAGCGCCTTCTCTAGAATGTCTGTGTGGTAAGCCAGGTGGATAGCAGCACCGCAAGCGGGCTCGGTGACCATGTTGGAGCTCTGGGTGTACTTCAGGCACGTCTCAATGACATCGGCGTCGTCGACAACCACGGACCGCGTGTTGTACTTCTTGGCGTATGCAAATGTCTGGTCGCTGATGTTGGCAGTGCCAAGGGATGTGGCGATACTCGTGATCTTGTCAAACTGCACAACCTTGTTCAGCTTCAGCGAGGTGTTGAACACGTGACATCCGCGCGTCTCCACGCCGACAATTGGGATCTTGTCCGCCAGGTTGTAGCGCTCCAGGCCCTGGATTATACCGTTGTACAACCCGCCGCCGCCGACACTGCACACTATACCCTTCACGTTGCTTATGGGGACCCCCTGGGACTGCAGCGACTCCATGATCTCGTCGACCATCGACGAGTGGCCCTCCCAAATCAATGGGTTGTCGAATGGGTGGACGTAGATGGGCTCGACGCTCTGCGTGTCCACTTTGTTCATGACATTGCCCTTGAGGTACATATCGGCCTCCTTCCAGTGGGCGCCGTTAATCAGCACATTGGCTCCTGTCTCCTTGATCTTCTCCACCATACGCGCCTTGGTGGCACGTGGGACAACCACGGTGCATGGCAGGTTGAGCGTCTTGCAGGCGGTCGCGGCGGCGTAACCGGCATTGCCGCCGGAACTGGCAAACACATGTGGCTTCTTCTCGCCGAGCTTGTTAATGCGGGTGGCACTCTTGAGAATGAGGTTACCGATACCGCGACTCTTGAACGAACCGGAAGGCTGCAGGCACTCGTACTTGAGGAAGAACTGCGGGGTGGCTAGCGCCTTGGTCTGGGGAGACTGGAAGAACTTACGCAGCAGTGGGGTTTTGTTATACACGAGGGACATTGTAGTTGGTTCGGAGGATGTTGTGTGTTCGCAGTGGGAATAGTACGTTGATATATGCGGATGTTGTATGTTCGCAGTGGAAATAATACGTCGATCTGAGCGGAGGTTATACGTCGATCTGAGCGGAGATTATATGTTCGCAGTGGTGAATACTGTATATCCTTTTGTGTGTGTGATGGATATTGTATATATCTATTTCGCTCTTGAACACTTTCCACTTCCCAAAGACTACAATGGAAGAGAATGTAGAAACCAAAGAAACACATAACTCCACTCTCCACATCCCTGTATTTATATAAATCGGAAACCCGCAATACCGAAACCAACCAGATCCCTGGTTACCGCGACACCATCCCCCCGTCTTTACTACAACACTTTCACCCTCTCCTGCCGCTACTCCCTGGCCAAGAGGAGGTATATCTGCATTGGCATGTTTACCATTCGTGCCCTTATCTCTGAGGCCCCTTGTGTATGCATGTGTACAGAAATGTGAGGGTTTGGATGGTGATGTCTGCTGGTGCCGCTGGTGCCGCTGGTGCTAGTACTACTGCTAGTGCTACTGCTAGTACTACTGCTAGTACTACTGCTAGTTCTGGTGCCGCTGGCAGTCCCTGTTTCCTTTCGGCTGGTGGTGGAGTGCTGCTGACCCTTTCCCTGTTGGCTGGTGAATAACGCTGCACAACACACACCCACACCGTTTTTTTTTGCTGTCAAAGTGGGCGGCAATGGTGATGCACTGCCGCACTCCGCCGGCGCTGCGGGGCCCAATTCCCGCCGTGTGGAGTTGTTTCTCCGCCGCGCGGGGCCGCATTTGGCTGTGATTTGCGGCGGGCGGCGGTGGATTTTGTTCTCCGCTGCGGCGATGGACCTCCGCCGGTTTCTGGGTCACGTGTGTCACGGTATTGTGTGTCTCGTTCGCACGTGACACCACGTGATGATGGGACAGTTGGGGTCGTGTTTTCTGGGTTGACAGTTTTGGGAAATTTGGGAATTCCGAATCAACAAGCAGCAAGGCTGCCAATAGTGGGCCGATAGCGCAAGTGCAGGTGCAGGTGCAGGCGCAAGTGCAGGTGCAGAGGTTGGCCAGGACGATGGGGACCGGGATGGGGATGAGGTGATCCGCTTGCATCAACAAGAGTAAATAAGGTTGATCCGGAGAGATAGGTGGAGTGTTGTATATGTATATATATACACTACTTTTAAATCATTTTTTTTGTTTTGTTTCTTTGGGTGTATTTCTTTCTTTTGGCTTATCAATACATGCATCCAGCCATGTCTTCATTGGCTGACATTGCAGATAAACTGCTCGTCAGAGCACAAGAGAGTATATTACAGCTGGATCTATGGATCAAGCAGCAGGAAAGGGCCGCTGAGATGAGCCGGCAGGCTGGTATGGCCAGTAGCACTGGCAATGCCAGCGGCAATGCCCCCGGCAACACCCCCGGCAATGCCCCCGGCAACACCCCCGGCAACGATACTGGTCTGGGTACATTGTACATCGCCCAATTGAACTCCCTGTACATTCGCTCAAAATATATCAGGGACAAGTTGATCGAGGGTGGTGCGGGTGTGAGTGCGCCAGGTCCCATTGCTAACCCGGAGGATTATATTAAACAGCTGGTGTTTGAGTTCCGGGATATCACTGTGCAATTGAACGAGACGCTGGGGCGCGACGGCAGAAGCAGCTCCAACACAAGTCCCAGCTCGCAGAATACGGGACACTCGGACGACTCGTTCCAGCCCAAGCCTCTGCGTATATACAGCAGGCAGCGCGATAGTCTGCTGCTGTTCGCGGAAGGGAATGGGGAGTTGCTGGAGTCTCCCACAAAGAAGACGAGGAAGAATATGGGAGGTAGTGCAACTCCCGGTGCGGGAATCCCTCCACTGATGGAGTCGTTCGCCCTCCCCAGGGAAACTTTCAGAACATTGTCCATGTACAAGTCGCTTCCAAGCTCCCCTGTCAAACGCAAGGGTGGGGAGAGTCATAGCAATGTTGCAGGGGCCACCAACGAACCAGGGTCGCCCGTGAGGCCGCTCCGTGCTGCCAAGTCTGTCGGCGGGGGGCTGAACGGTGCTAGGAGGGATAACAAGCACAGCGCCGAGTACGACAGCGTGTTCAAACAGAAGAACAGACTGTCGCTGACATTGGTTCCCGACGACAACGATAACACAACAACCGCTTTGTTTTCCAACATGGTGTCCCCAGACGTTACAAGTACTGGTGTCATGGCCCAGGAAACGTACGACGAATCAGATCAGGACACAATCATGCAGTACACGAATAGTCCCGTGTGCAATAATAAAGTTCAGTTCGAACCGTTGAGGCGGTACAATTCACACGAGAGTATTCTCTCGACGAGAAACTCGATGCTCCTGGAGAGGAAGTCGAAACCGCTACGGTTCTCGCCGTTTATGGGAGGAATGGGTGCAGGACCCGTGTGCTACCAGACCAACGCAACGATGTCGGGAAGTGTGCAGGTTAATAGTAGTCCCATTTTCGCAAACGCAGCTAGTATGAATATTGCAGCTCCTGCGCCCAAAATGCGCTCTACAGACTTACTACAATCAGTGATGAAGGGGATGGTTCCGGAACATGCACCTGTAAGGCCGAAAATGCAGCCTAAGAACAAGGGTAAATCATCTTTCTTTGATAACTGGAATGTATTCAACAAATACCCAATGACTCTAACATCAGAGACAGGAAGGGCAGAGTACAAGGACGTGATCCAAAGCATATCACGAGGCAAAAACATCCAGACATTTAGGAAACAGGTCTCCCCAGACACAATCGTAATCTCCACAGTTATATCCACGAAACATAAAGGACACATAAATAATTCAGTGGCGGCATCAGACATGCTCGCAAAGAGTTACGATAGCCACTGGGGTGGCGATAGTGCACGAGGAGTGTATGAGGACGATTATGGTAGGCCACATTTGGCAGCAGACAAGGCCGTACATTTCTCGGATCTGCAGGAAGCATTAGATACAGAATTGTTGTTGTAATTTTGTATATTGTATGTAATTGTGTTTTTTTTTCTATGAAGTGAAAAAAAAACTAGCATTAAAACATTTTGTTTATAAAGTTGTGACGATGGGTAGTGCATAGTTTGTTTTATTGCTGATGGTTTGTTATAATGTTAATTGCTCATGATAGGAAGTCCTTTAAAGCTTCGCCGCTCAAAGAGTCAGCAGCAGCGATTTGCTGTGCAATCTTCTTGGAGCGCCCACGACCTTCACCAATAATCACAGATGTGTGTCTGATAGAACAGAAGGCATAGAAATCTGTTGGGCTGTTTTCCTGTGTCTTGTACTCGGGAACATACTTGTGCTTACCAAGTTCTTTGTACAGAGTGGCCATAGCATTGGAATCGCAACTGTCGTGTAATTCTAGATCCAAGTAAAATGATGCTTTAAACCCAGTGAAATTTTGTATATTGTGAGGGTCTTCGGCATCACTGGATACATCAGACGTGGTTGTTGACTCGTCACCGTCGTCTTCGCTAAGCAGGTGTGAAAAATCGTCGTCGTCAGTCTCCTCCTTTCCTGGGTTGAACACATTTATCCACGACTTTTGCTTTAGAGCATCAGCGGCAGCAATTTGTTCGGCAATTTTTTTATTAGAACCGCGACCTTGGCCAAGATACGAATGTGGTCTGTCCAGAACATGACAACTTGAATAGAAGTCATTTAATCCAATCTGGACAGTAACATATTTTGGAAATGAACGGTACATTCCAATTTCCTTATACAATGCAGCTTTGTCCGTTTTGCTGCTACTAGTGTTTAGTGGAAGGGCTCTCATTTCTTCGTCACTCTTTTCAAACTCAGCTGTCACCTCTGTTGTTGGTTTCTTTGTTGGGATTGCTACCGGTGTACTCTTGTCATCTCGACTCGTAAAGTTATGAGAGCTGGATTCTTCAGTACTCTCCTCTCTATCCTTCTTATTGACATCATAGACGGAGTACTTGATGATGGCAGCGTCATCCATAAGAACGGCGGCAGCAGCGTTCTCCTCTGCGTCATATTCATCTGAACCTTCGCCTAAAGCGAGCAGTGTGTTGCCCATGTAAATTTTACATTCCATGCACTCATCATTCTTCACCTCCGTGCTAAAACGCAACTCAAGGCCAAACTTGTTGTTCTCCATGAATAAAATTAGTTGTTCCCTTGGATCCTTAGCGTATAAGCCATTGATGTGGTGCATCTTGATCTTTTGGATGAGTGGTTGAAGAAACGAACCCAACCACACCCGCAGATCGGTTGCTGAAACGTTGTTATTGTCAACAACAAGCGCTCCCACAAATGATTTAAAACAGTCACTCTTAATCTTGCACAATTTTGCCTGACTTAACTCTGTGGCATTAGAATCGAGAATAGCCTTTTCCTCTAGACGTTCAAGGACTTTAATTTGGGAAGTTAATACAGACAGGTGAACCTCACTTAGTATATCGTTTTCCACATTTTTGAAAGCACTCATACTAGAGTAAGGGAACATCTTGTAGAGTATTTCAGTAACTAGCGCTTTCATCCAATGTGATCCTACATGTCTAAGTGCTTCATTGTCGTCGGTTCTCTCTGAAACTATCAATTCACTGTGCGCCAACACAGTTTCAATTAGGTCCTCATCTTGGATGGTAGGAGTCGTAAACAGGGTCTGCTTGTCAAAGATGTCACTGTTGAATTTATAATGGTGAAACAACTCATAAATGTCAAGATTGCTCTTTGCATCTTTTAAAGAGGTAGATATCAAGACGGCTGGAGAACTAGCTATCATTCTCTGAACATCATTAGTGCTTGAAGCTAATCTGTTAAGCTCTTCGTTCGTCAAAGCATTGTCGTAGATACATTTGATGGCATCTTTTAGCGCTGCACAGGCAGTCTGTAGTCTGAGGAATTGAGTGGTGGGTTCCTCCATATCTCTGCAAAATAGTCACA
>JAKTPZ010000181.1:0-10820 GCA_030579215.1 Maudiozyma pseudohumilis
ATGGAAGATACCATCGAGCTGTAGAAGGAATCAGACATCGCTGAGACCATCGAAGCAGATACGTTGGACGACGCAGACATCGCCGTAGAACTGTAGTACGACCCAGACACCATATCTGATGGACTTAGGGTCATTCTAGATCTGGATGAGTTACGCTCTTCAGGAGACAGAGATGTCGAAGAAACATCCATACTGGTGTTTTGTGAATCTTGTCCAGAGGTAAATATGGCAACAGAACTATTGGAAGTAGAGTTTTTGATTGGTGTAGTAGTTTGCTCTGTGGTTATTATCATAGCGGTATTAGTCGTTGAATTAGTCTCTACAGCAGAATAACTATTCGGTAAACTGGTCGATATTATATCATCTGAATTGTAAAGGGAATTAGTTATACTTTGTGTTGGTGGTTCAATTTTTGATAATGAATTTGACATTGATGTAGAACTGTACGACAAAGATGTCATTGTTGAAAAACTACGCCAAGTCAGTGAGTTGTTACCATAAGAATGTATTAAATTGGAAACACTTTGGGATGATGAAACGGTCGTGGGTTCATAGAACGTCATAGATGATGAGATCACAGGCGAAGAGATGATCGAGATAGAACTGTCAGACGGCGTCACATCAGCAGACTCAGACTCAAACGAGAAAGGAGCACTGAACATGTCCGTGACCATTGAGAACGAACTCATGGTTGGGTCTGTAACCATCGCTGAGCTGTCAGGAGGTGTCACATAATCAGACGCAGACTCAAATGAGAAGGGAGCACTGAACATGTCCGTGACCATTGAGAACGAACTCACGGTTGGGTCTGTAACCATCGCTGAGCTGTCAGGAGGTGTCACATAATCAGACTCAGACTCAAATGAGAAGGGAGCACTGAACATGTCCGTGACCATTGAGGATGAACTTGCGGTGTCACTCACCATCACTGAACTGTCAGACGGCGTTACATCATCAGACGCAGACTCGAATGAGAAGGGAGCACTGAACATGTCCGTGACCATTGAGGATGAACTTGCGGTGTCACTCACCATCACTGAACTGTCAGACGGCGTTACATCATCAGACGCAGACTCGAATGAGAAGGGAGCACTGAACATGTCCGTGACCATTGAGAACGAACTCATGGTTGGGTCTGTAACCATCGCTGAGCTGTCAGGAGGTGTCACATAATCAGACTCGGACTCAAATGAGAAGGGAGCACTGAACATGTCCGTGACCATTGAGAACGAACTCATGGTTGGGTCTGTAACCATCGCTGAACTGTCAGATGGCGTCACATCAGCAGACTCAGACTCGAATGAGAAGGGAGCACTGAACATGTCCGTGACCATTGAGAACGAACTCACGGTTGGATCTGTAACCATCATTGAACTGTCAGATGGCGTCACATAATCAGACTCAGACTCAAACGAGAAAGGAGCACTGAACATGTCCGTGACCATTGAGAACGAACTCGCGGTTGGATCTGTAACCATCATTGAACTGTCAGATGGCGTCACATCAGCAGACTCAGACTCAAACGAGAAAGGAGCACTGAACATGTCCGTGACCATTGAGGATGAACCTGCGGTGTCACTCACCATCGCTGAACTGTCAGATGGCGTCACATAATCAGACTCAGACTCGAATGAGAAGGGAGCACTGAACATGTCCGTGACCATTGAGAACGAACTCGCGGTTGGATCTGTAACCATCATTGAACTGTCAGATGGCGTCACATAATCAGACTCAGACTCAAACGAGAAAGGAGCACTGAACATGTCCGTGACCATTGAGGATGAACCTGCGGTGTAACTCACCATCACTGAACTGCCAGATGGTGTCACATCATCAGACGCAGATTCCGATGAAAGCGGCGTAATGTTTGAATCTGTTGAAGAAAATAGGTTAGTGGAAGATATGGAGTACAAAACATCCGTGTCACTGCTTGTGATTTGGAGAGACCCCGTTTCGGGACTTGAGATGATATCAGAGGTTGAGATTACTGCATTACTATTGGGTGTTTCACTGGTAGATGATATGACCATATAGCTGAAGGAATCGATAGACGAGTCTATCATTGAAGTAACTATGGGAATAGAGCTGGAGCTCTCCGCGGCACCGGAAGACCAGTCGGTCCTTTCTTCAGGTGACAAAGACTGTAAACTAAAAATAATATCTGAAAGATCAGCAGTTCCAGATAATGATGATGAAGTGAGTATCGTAGATAATGGAGATGATCCGTACGTAGGTATTTGGCTAGCACTGGACATATCTATGGTAGTTAGGGCAGAAGATAATGCCAATGAGCTGAAAGTTGATGATGAACTGGTCAATTGGAGGGAGAGTGTTGATTGTACAGAAGATGATGATCCCGATCCTGAAACAGTACAAGTAGCCGGCTCGTTTCCAAGATCAGGTGGGAAAGAATAAACCATGTTACCCCACTGTGTAATAGTCTGACCATTTGGGAGAACCACTGAAGTGCTTAACTGGGCAATATTTTTAATATTGACAAAAACAATTTTCACTGGGTAGTATTGACCTGCTGTCAAGTTATATTGGCCAGAAGCTGACGGACTATAGCTGTTTGCACTGATATCTACGGTATAGGGAAGGTTACTCATATCTGGATTTCCTTGCTCGCAACAATCGAACGCAACACCATCACCGATAGATATGGAAGCAACATCGTCAATGTTGTTCAGATTGAAAACATAGTACCCAGTAAGTTTGGCATACAGGTAGCCAGTAAGTTCAACAGTAATATTGGTGGCAGTGGTAGAGAACCCGTACACATCAATACCGCCAACAGAATCGTTTTCTTTATTAAAGCATATGAAAAATCCACATTTATATTTACCTATAGTTGAGCGGGTGAAAGAGTCATACCATGGACAGGTGTTACCAGGATAAAGGAAGCCACCATTGCATGGATGAACTAAATAATTGGGATCGATAATACCATTTGCTGTTCCGATAGGGGCGTTGGACAGATAGCCACCTGCAATATAATTCGGATCATTGTAGGCCTTCATATCACCAATTCCATAGGGAAAAAACCGAGCATTGAAACCATTGGACATGGAGCCATCAGGAAGGCAGCCTACTTTCTGGGCACTCAAAGGTTGCAGGTGGAAAAGAAAAATCAATAAAATAGCGGAAAACATGTTGTCTGAAGCAATAATCATTTGAGAATATAGTCCTGTATTGATCGAACAAAGGACGACTTTAGGAAATTTCAATGGAACTTATACTAATCAGTAAATAAGGCAAAATGTAGCGAAAATGGAAAACAAGGTAAAAAGATATTGGATAAGAGGCCTGTTAAAAAAAATCGTATCCCTGTTTGCTTGGCTAGTTTTGTTTGGTGAGTTAAAGAATCATTATAAGATGGGTAAGACCAGCGCTTTTCGAATATATATATCAGAAATATTACGACCCAATATTCACAAGAATAAGAAATATTTATCCCATTCAAGCCACCCAAAAAACCTATTGTTGCCATACATTATGGTCAAGGAAATGGCCGAGCAATGTAGCACATGCCGTCCTGAAGCAATATGCATTTCTGAAGCACCGCGACCCCTCTGACTCAGGTAAATTTTTGTCTTTTTCAACAATATGCTATGAGGAACAAGGTGGTGGGACTATGGTGTAAAAAGTCTTTGAATATTTTTTTTTTACTTGCTGATAACAACAACAGCGCAGCTATCCTGCCTACTCACTTTTATGGATGCATTTTGAGGAAGCCTGTGCGGTGACTTGTAGGTAAGTCCAAGCAATGGAAGAAGCAGCTGCTTCCGCCCTATTCGATAGCAAACTTTCGAACATGATTGGACGTTGTTGCACGAAACCTACTTTTTCAAGGAGCAACCTTCACCTTCTCCGAAGTAGGATGGAGAGGGAAAAAGGGCAACCAACAATAGAAATTGGATTAACAGCGTTGACAATTCGAGTTGGAAATTGTTATAACACGACCCTGCGGAAATAAAGCACGCATGCAGAATTAGGAAATATTATAACCAGCACACATTACATGTAGGAATCCGAAAAAGGGGCAAAATGAAAGAAAAAATAAGCACGCTGTCAAAACGAAATTCAAATAGTATAATAGATTGGGCTTCAGTCTAACCTATGCTCCTTTTTCGGCATGTACCGTTACGTTCCTTCGCTCTCACTGTGTATCTTTGCAAGTGTACGTATAACTTAGAATGGCATCTGCCGCCCATTGTTTTTGCAAACATCCACACACCCCTGACAACTGCTATCGGCGTTTTCTATTTTCTTGTACGATACATTGTGTGTTCCGGCGAAAGAGGTAACCCAACTTCAGCCACCATTCTTTTGTTCTCCTTTGGGTGTGTATATTGAGGGAAAGAAGTTGAGTAAAGTAAGGCGTCCGCCCATTGTTCAGTTGACTCTCGGGCATATCTCAGGGCCGGATTGAGGGAAAGAAGTTGAGTAAAGTAAGGCGTCCGCCCATTGTTCGGTTGACTCTCCGGCATATCTCAGGGCCGGATTGAGGGTCGGCTTGGGTGGTTTTCTTGTGCTCCCTCTTTTTCTGGGCGTACTCCCTACGTGAGTTATAGTGGTTCTCAACCCACTGCGTATAAACTACGGTTCTTATTATTACATCATCATTTTTTTTTCTTAATTCGTTGGCCAGTATATAGGTACCATGGAATGAGTCTCCGGGAGCGCTGAAGTAAAGGTAGGTTTTCGCCTGCATGAGCAGAAATTTTGCATGGAGGTAAGAAAAAAATTCCAACGCCTCCCTGGCCTCCCCAGTTTGTTTGCTCGTTTTCTTATTGTTTTCTTGTATTTTTTCTTTGTTGATTTCACACTATCATTCCGTAGTCTTTTTGTTTTCCATGACCTAAATAGATATTTTTTTTAATATTTCCTCAGGGAGTTTTGAGATACCCCATTGGTTGGTGTTGCAATACCATCGCTACGCAAAGCGGTATTACCGAATATGCATAAAATTCCATAGCATTTCCGTGAAGTATGCACTTCGGTCTTCCGTTAATACCAGCTACCGCCCCTTCCGAATATCTATTTTCCACCTTTATCCCAGCACGTATTATTGTATTGTGTCGTAAAAAACTAATACCCAAAAGGGCTAAGGGTCGTATTCGAAAGAAGTAGCTGGTAATACCCAAGGACAATGGGTAAGACTCTCCGGGGCAAACCCGCAGAACTTGCAGAGAAAACCACAAGACTCTCCCCAGAGCTAAACAGCGAGACCTGGGAGAACAATAATAGGTTGGACCCCCCCACCGATAACGGTCTTCCAAAATCTGTATCTTAGATAGAGCAGCAGAAGTCTCAGTTAAGGCGCTAGTTAGAAAAGTAGTCTCGCAGCGCAGCGCATGTAGTTTGCACTGACACTTGTTAGCTGAGTGATCTTAGAGAGAATGGGCACGGGAAATGAGCACACCCAGCAGAGTGATGCAACTACTAGGAGTCTCCCTGCGGCATTCTCTGCATCGTGGTGACTACAATTTTGTGATGCTGGTGCAGTCGGTTGTACCGGTCGGTAAACGTTAATCGTACTCCCCATCTGCCCGCGCTTCTTCGTCTCTTTGTTTCGCATCTGCACGTGTAGTGTTCACAACCGATACTGTGTGCGCACGATATCAGTTCCAGTCAGTGTGAGAACGGAACATTCTCGGCGGAGTTTTCGGCTGGATGTTGGAGTTGTTATTCCGGCGTAGCGTGTTCACTACTAAATATACGCTAGCGTGTTGCGTGTATTGTATTCATGTCCTCACGGAGATTGTACTCCCTCACCCCTAGTGAAGCTGCGATACATCTTTATTAGGGTTGCGGTACATCTTTATTAGTGTTGCGGTACATATCCCCATGTGAAGCTGCTATTGTTGATGTTTCTCTGTTATTGAGTGGGTGGCAAAAGTAGTTTGGAGACGGAGATCAAAAATAGAATGTATGCAGAGCGGTCCAGCACCGCAATTTGCGCGTGCGCGTGCGCGTTCGGCGGGTCAATAAAACGGGCGTCTTTGGCGTTGGAAAACAAGAAGAAATCAGCACACGTGACTTCAACTTTGGCACTGATAGCTTCACCACCACATTGGGTGATTGAGGTGCTTATTCCACGGGCATTCCCAGTTTGTAAATTGGCCATTTGCAAGAATTAGTTATTGTGGTTCGTTCCCCCTGAGTGATTATAAGAATGCAGGGGGTGACTCCCTGTCTTGAGAAAACAGGATGGTTGTACGAGCCGCTTGTTGAGATGGTGCAGGGTGTCTTTGTCCCCAGGAGCATAACATCACAAATATGTCACAATATGTGATTATTGCAATTTCCGAGCCGGACATCTCCGTTCATTGTTCAATGCTGAAGTATAGCAGTCACGTTCTATTGTGTTGTATTGTTGTATTGTGTATTAATAGCGATAAATATAACTGTATGGAATTGTTGTATTGTGATATAGCAGCGATAAATATATCTATATGGAATTGTTGCATTGTGATTTAATAGCGATAAATATATCTGTATGGAATTGTTGTATTGTTGTATTGTTGTATTGTTGTATTGTAGAACAATTGATTATTGTTTATGCATGATTACATACGAAGATATGTGTGACTACGCCCGGGCCTGCACATGTGCCTACGCTTTCGCCTTCGCCTACGCCTACGCTTTCGCTTTCATCTCCCTCTTCCTCATCGTCGTCCCGACATGCCACATCACCACTGGCGCGAGCAGAGTGTTCAGCACGATCCAGGCAATCAACACGCCGTAATTCCTGCCCATCTTCAGTCTCGTGAGGTCAAAGAAGATGACCTTGTATATATCCGAGACATTATGCATGGGCAGCATGTAGCCGATCCTGTAGAACACGCTGTTGAGGGCGAAGGGGAAGAAACATGTCGAGGCGTTGAATATGATGAAGAAGAGGATCCAGAAGCCAAGGTATGATGGCTGGTACAAAAAGATCAGGCTCAGCACGTTCTCGTTCGCGCCACCGCAAGCGACCATGAACATCCACGTGGACATCCAGTACACGACGAACCCGCCGCGCCCAAAGGCCCTTGTGAAGTCGATCTTGAACACTGCGGAGATAGTGCAGTAGAACAAGGAGATGAAAAAGAATGTGGACCATGTCAGGGCTATTCTGTAGACGATGTACTGTTTGGGGCGAAGGGTCTTGCCCATCTCCTGGTTGATGGGAGCGTATAGCATGAAATGGAAGATGGACAAAATGACAGCGAAGATCAAACCAACCTGTATAGGACTGATCAGGGCGCGCCTGTAGTATGGCCTGTAGTCGTTGTAGTTGAAGTTCATCTGTGTTATTGTGGAGATATCCTGCATGTTGATTGTTCCTGCCCCTTGCTCTGCTGCCGTGATGTTTGCGAGCAATTGAGGGAAATACTGCTGTGTGTACATGGCGGCAAACTCTGCCTCTATAGCCTCGACGATGGGGAGCATTGCGGATCCCATGTTGGTGGGGTCACGCCCTGTCTCATAAACCACTTCGAACAAGTCAGATGCGTTAAACACAGGGGCACCAGACTGCGAGGACAGTGAGTTGTACAGCCGTGCAGTTACATTGGGCCGTACGTTAATTGCAATCCAGTAGTGTTCGCGGTATATCCTCTCCACGACCTTGTCGTCGATCTCTTGCGATCCACTCACGCCGTACCTCTGCTCAAACCCCGTGGTGTTGAACACCGACCACTGCCCTGGAGAGCGGGCAACCATACCAGCGAGCAACCCTGTCAGCGATGGCAATGAAGACCCCATACCCTCTGACAATGCAAACTCCATACCCTCCGGCAACACATCGTCCTGGAACACAGCGAGCAGTTTCAGCTTATGGTAGTACTTTGTAGTGTACGCGTTGGACCCCCAGAACATCAGCAAGATGGTGAATATCACAATGACATACAGCAAATTTGTCGTGAGGAAACTGCGAACCACCCTCCGTCTGTGGGAAACCAGCCTTTTGGAAAAGAAACGAGTCTTCACAACTTCGAGCGGGGTTCCAACCTCACCTTCGCCGATACCGCCTTGGCCACCACTAATAGCAGTAGAATCGTTTGACTGTCTACTCCCAGCATCGGCCATCACGGCGCCCTTGTTCATTCCATACGAGTCGATCGACCCCGCCTCGGAGTCAGAGGTCGAACCGTCAGGGACATGGGCCCCATTTATAACATCGGCCAACACACCTGGCTCATTCTGTACATGTGTTTTCACTTCAGCGTGTTCATCCATTGTGCGGAAGAGTAGAGACAATAAATATTATATGCGCTAACGATATCCTATGCAATAACGATATCCTATGCAATAATGATATCCTATGCACTAGTGCAATCCCTATACCACACCACAATACATAACCCCCGAACCCAGAAATAAACACAATATCTCCCCCTCTTATATACGCCGATCCCAATCCAAATTGATTAATAAGGGAGTGCCAATCCTTATTGTTCCGTAAACAGCGTCATTGGCCTCAAACGAGCGATGCCGTAACCAATCGCTCTGCGTAACCTATCGCTCTGCGTAACCTATCGTCCTGCTCGCTCTCCTCTTCCCGCTACGGTCCCGTCTGTGCAAGGGGTGCACACACAATGGGGCCTGCACGGCGTTTCTCTGCACGGCTGCCCCCCCTCCTCTCAGATTTAGTCAGCGGGTATTGTTACTAATGTGCGGGTGGTTCTTAGGGTGTCTGGGTGTTTGCAAGGGTGTCTGGGTGTGACTCTCGCTTCTGGACAATTACCGCGGCCGCGGGAATGAGTGGGTGTGGCCCGGTTGGGACATTTGATGGACATTTGATGGACATTGGGGTGACATTCCGGGACATTCGTGTGGGCGCTCCACGGACATTCATGTGGGTTATGCATGGACATTCATGTGGGTTATGCATGGACATTTCGGGACATTTGACGGCCGTTCCACAAACACCCGCACAGCCGTTCCGCGGAACGTTTGTCTGTTCCGTGGATGCGCGGGCCGGGGTCTCGGTCTCCGAGATCTCGGCGAGGGGGGGTCTCGGCGGCTAAGTGTCCCGATAATTCGGGGTTGTTCTGTTGTTCTGTTGCCATGTTGCCGTGTTGCATGTCAGAGGACACGTGACATGTAGATATTTTTGTAACATATATATAGAGGACGCTCAGTGAAACTTTCCCACTGTTCCCCGTCCGAAATAAACAAGCTTTTAAGTATGCAACCTGACATTCTTACGGTCACATGACTTTCTCGGTAAAATCATAGAAAATGCGTCTTTATAATCCTTATTTCCAACTCACAAAGTATCTTGTAGATAATTTTCCGACGATTTGCACCCTCCTGACGCGTGTATTGTGCATGCAAGAGCGTGGTTGTATCACCGTGGGCTTTAACAGTAGATTGCCAACTTATTTTTTCTTTGCCAAACAACACTTTACCCGTGCCTTGTGGAATTTGACACTGTGTCAACAGGGAATGCAGTAAACATTCTGTGCCAAGGCCAAGGTATATGTGGTGCATGTGCTGTCTCGCCGGAGGCGGAAATTGGTCGGACGGGTTTTCCTCACCACGGACCGGCTCGGCTCGGCCCGGTTCGGTTCGGTTCGGACCCGAACACAATTACGATGACCTCCGCTTCCCCGTTATGTTTCAGTTTCTAAGCCCCGCGCGTACTTTTTCCTCCGTCCTTCACTGGGAAATTTAAAAAAAAAGAATAGAACGTGCGCGTTGCCGCAAGCAACAGGGATCTGCACAGTAGTTGGTTACATCATGCACACACCGATCCTTATTACTAAGTACACACTACGGGGATTTCAGAAGCTGCAGTTGTGTGAGGGGGGGGGGGGAGCGACTAATTTTTGTTTCCTTTTATTTAGTAATTTCTTTTTCAGTCAGATGCGTTTCGAGAAGCTCCGGGTTCCTTCAAGAATTAGTATATAAACAGACAAGAAGAGAGGGAGGTATTGAAATAAAAATCTTTCTCTCTCTTATCAATTCATATATTTCTTACAAAATTGTCTATTATATCTACACACACACACACACACACACACACACAAATATGAAGGTTCTTATCGTTTTCGCTCACCCAGAACAGCGCTCCCTACAAGCGTCTCTGCTGAAAGTCGCCATCGATTCCCTCAAGCAACACGGCCACGAGGTTAAGGTGTCCGATCTTTATGAGATGAACTGGGATGCTATCGTTAGAGAGTCTGATTTCCTCAACCACGAGAAGGGTACACGTCTGCAGCCAATCAGAGCTGCCGCAGCCGCGTACCTCGAGGGGAAGCTGGCTAAGGATATCACCGAGGAACAAGAGAAGGTTATGTGGGCCGACCTTGTTATATTCCAGTTCCCTACTTGGTGGTTTGGCATGCCAGCAATTATGAAGGGGTGGGTGGATAGAGTGCTGAACTCGAAGTTTGCCTTTTTTTCCGGTGTTGGCGGTGCCAACGGACCACTACAGGGGAAGAAGGGCCTAATAATCACCACTGTCGGAGGGTCCGAGAAAGACTTCTCGGACGAGGGGTTGTTGGAGGATATTTCCTTGACACTACACCCAATTCAGCAGGGTATCTTTAGATTTATCGGTATGGATGCCCTTGACCCGGTCGTGGGATACAGTGCCGATTCAAGAAAGCCCATTTGCTTTGAGACTACATCGAAGTTGATCGAGGAGAGGATTCAGAGTCTAGATGGGCCACAATAGATGTATACATATATATAGAAATATATTAGTTTAAATTTGTGGTAACATGAACTTTTACACTGCTGAGAAATGCGAACGTATTTTTCTTGCATATGGGAAACACTTCAAAGGTGGTACAAGTGTGCAGTTTACCTTGGCCAAGATA
>JAKTPZ010000182.1:0-10786 GCA_030579215.1 Maudiozyma pseudohumilis
ACTAAGGAATTTATCATTTTTGGGATTGGAGTGTGGTTTGTTGGATTTGGTCTTTTAGAGAGATATACAGGTGGTCTCGAAGCCAAAGCAGGCATCATAGCTGCGTTATGCGTCTTGGGATTTGGTAACGGATTTATTAAATATCCTGCTCGTGCATCTGTTCAGGCATCTGCATATACTCACGAAAGAATGGCTATTGCAACATCACTTTTGTTAAGTTTTGAAAGTATCGGTAGTGCATTCGGATCAGCTGTTGCCGGTTCTATTTGGGGAAACACTCTACCGAAACAGATAAGAAAACGAATTCCACATAATTCTACATTGGTGGATTATGCCTATGACTCTCCTACAAAGTTTATCAAGTCGTATAAGTGGCATACGACCGAAAGACAGGGTGTCGTTTCAGCCTATAAAGTTGTTGAAAGAATTTTGAATATCGTTGCACTGTGTTTACTGGTGCCGATGCTAATTTCCTCCTTTTTCCTAAGGAATAGAAGGTTGGAAGATGTAGTTTCTTTTGATAAATTTGATAAGGACACTACAGTAGAAATAGTGGAAAATGACGATGAAGAGAAGAAAGTCGTTACTTGATAATGATACTTGCACAGGGGCTATCTTTTATAGACATTATGAATAAAATATTAAATACTCAATACACAATTATGACATTTTGATCGTTGGATACTTTGGCTATATTCACTCATTAAATAGTAATAACTAGAGAGACAGACCAGCCAATATTGATTTAACATTTTTGTCACGTGATGTTTCTAAATTTTGAAAAATTAATATATAGTTGTGTTTACTAATTCTTTAAAAACTATTTTCCCAGTTCTTGAAACTTTAACAATTGCAATTGAAACTTCAATTAAATTTTATATATGATCTGTCAAATCAATTGGTTTGGCCAGGATTATCATGATTAATTAAGTTTGAAGGTCTGGAAATTTGAATAGTATAGGACAAGAATTTTCCAAAATCCTATAGGATCCAGAATGACTAGTACATTCGTCCATTGATATGGAGGATTTATTTCCTTATACATGCTAACCTACAAAACACCTTATTACACCTATATACATAGTTGAGCCTTTAAACACAGTGTTGGGAAAAATACAACGCAGTAAATAAAATTAATAATTTTTAAACCAGATATATTAGTATATATGCTATGTTTAAACATGAACTTAAATTATAGAAAATGGAACAGTGAGTTATCAATTAAAACACAGTGTTCAGAAGCCTCCTAATATTTCGTGGCCAGTTGAATATATCTGTCTCTTATTCACAGGAGTAACAAAGAAATAAATAGGACCAATGAAGATCCGAAGGAAACGTTTAGAATATTACCCATACCCTCAAAGTTTGATACAACATGAGTAGACTTTGTCTCACTCACAGTAACTACCATAACAGTTGATGGTTCAGCATGTTCCCCGGAGGCACCCGCACTACCAGTGTTGGTACGCACAGTTGATGGTTTAGCAATTTCCCCGGAGGCACCCGCACTACCAGGGTTGGTACGCACAGTTGTGTGAGTTGGACCAACATTGCATCCCTCCTCACAAATAGTGGTAGTTATCGTAGAACCATTACTGACGATAGTTGTAGTTATAGTCTTGTCCTTACCAGGCGCAGATGTTGTCTCATCACAGATTGTTGTAGTAATAGTGACACCGTTGGTGACAATTGTGGAGATTGTAGTCCCCTTGCCAGTGCTCTGACTTACACCTGTAGATCTCGAAGTTGTATTACCATAATTTGTTGTAGATGACTCTGTGTTACCATTTGAAGTTGAGTTTTTTCCATCATCAGTGACAATCGTTTTAGTGCCCGTCGTCGTTTCAACAACCTCATCTGTCACAGTTGCTTCTCCGGTGTGAGTTATAGTCGCGGTTCCATTAAATGTAGCTAACTCTGTAAACTCACTTTCCGAATCTGTAGAAAACGTCTTTGTCACTTCTTCAGTAGAAACTATTGTCAATATGGTCTCAGTGAATATGGTAGTTGTGGCATCCGAGTACACTTCCACAGAGGTAGGGACCAATTTCGTTGTGGTTTCTGTGGTCACAATGGTCTCGATCCCGGTGCGTGTTTCCTCCAGAGTGCCGGTAGTAGTCTCGTATGTTGTGGTGCTTGTGTCATACTCTTCTACTGCAGTTGTGTATGTAGACACAACTGTATTTGTTGTAGTGGACAAAACATCAAATGTAAATTCCTCAGTGTAAGTGTAGGTAGGGTAATAATAGTCAACCCGCTCACCACTTTGCACTCTTGTAACGAATTCATCTGATAAGGCGCTAACACTACTTGTTTCACTTGAAGAACGTGTTGTGACACCATCTTGAACAATTGTTGTGGTAATCCACCACCATACAGTTATACTTCTGTTAGTAATGTAAGTATTCGTGTAGCGACTGGTTGACATTGAGGTAGATTCTGACAAACTGTAGGAGGTTGAAGTGGTTTTTCCGGTAACTGTAATGGTCTCTTCATTCGTTGTCTCACCTGCTGAATCCGCGGTGAAAGTGCGGGTGATAACACTGGTGTCGGTACCAACCAGAGGTACTGTCTCAATCGTGATAACCGACTCAGTGTTTGTAGCAACAACTGTGTCAACCTGAGTTTCAGTTGATAGAACTGTGTATGTACCAGTGACCACTGCAGTTGTAGTGATAGTAGCAACATCCGTGTATGTGACGAGCTCAGTAGCAATGGTCTCGCCTGTGATAACGTGGGTGGAAGTCCTAACATTGGTCTGAGTGATAATTCCGGTGGTTGTGAGTAAAGAGGTAAGAGTGGTGGTTCTTGGAACCAATATGGTTGTTGTGCCCGTGGTCAGCTCCAGAATTGTCGTGAGATCTCTCTTTAAGAGATCCAGACCGCCGTAATTTTCGAGGCTAGCCAAGGTAAAGGCGACCTGAACTATTATTAGTAAAATGTTTGTGCAGTGAATCCTCATTTTTAAAAAACAGTAGGTTTATTTGCACGTTTGTTGGATGTTTAAGTCGTAAAACCACTTTAAGAAAAACCGTTCCATGAAACGCAATGGGCAGAGCTGTTTCTGCACAACCCAACAACCTTATATAATGCTGGGATTCTGGAACAACAAACACATTCCAATTCACTCTGTATTTACCACCAGCCACACTGAATCTTTAAGGGCGGTTCTACAGCCGTGAGGCGAAAGAGAATTAGGCTTCCTTGGTAACTGAACTCCGCAGTCAACTGATCCTCCTGGCTATTCACTCTACATGCACAGTCCCTGCAGTAACCGTTCTGCCGTTAACATCTCCCACAAAGCAGTTCTACATCCCCCTCTGGAGGAACTCACCCCATGGTTCGCAGTTTGGGCATTTCAGATGTGAAGAAACAAAGCCTTTGCACCTGAACAGGCAGAGAGATGTTGTGGTTATTTCTTGCTGGTCAAATGTGACTCCTCTTGTTCCGAATGCGGACCTGGCTGCAATTCCCAGACAAATCGCGCAGGCCGAAAACAGAACAACACCAGCTAGTCTCAAACCGACAGAGGAACACCCGTACAGGGTTCAGGGAGTGAAGTAAGAGCTGCATTAGATGCGAGGAAACCCCTCTGGGAGGTCCCAGAATGGCTGAGGAGGTCAGAGAAAGGCCGGGAGCAGAGAGGTGATAGAACTGTGCTTGTGTTCTGCGCAGTTGGCTAGCCAAAGGGAAACAACTGCAGTAGAGAGGCCATACGATCGTTGTCCGGTAAATATGCACTTGCGGTGTTTGACCGATTGGGTAGAAGAGTTGCCTAAATGGTGTTTGGGAAAATCTGATATTCGAGGGGGGTTGTGCTCTTGGTTTTTGATTACCATTAGATTGTTACTCTTTGGGTGCGTGGGGTGCAGGAGAATCCCCTGGCGAATGGTGAATGACCTCAATGTTCTGGACACAGGTGCGCTAATGCGGGCAGCCTGAAAGGGGTACAAGGGGCAATGGGATACCGACTATGTTATTATGTTTTATGCTGCGGATCTATTTTTGGCGCAGTGATGTGGTCGCAGATAAGTGTATACGCCGAGTATCTCTAAGAAGGATCAGTGTCGCGACACGTGGTCTATGGCTGAGCTTCCAGCCCTTCGACGCATATGCACACCGTAGTCCTGTGTTTTCCTATTTGCCTAATAGACTACGCAGCAAAGTCTAGATTCTTCTTATTCTGGATCCATTCTTATGTTTCCTTTTTGGGTCTTGCATAACGGAGGGTCAGAGCCAAGATGTAAAATATTTCATTGTTATAAAGATGTGTAGCGGCGATCCTCGGTGATAAAAATATTATAACCGGGTGCATATATTTAGAAGTGAACTGTTTAAGGGATTTACATTTCTTTGTAATTACAATATGTGTATGGATATGAGCAAATATAACCATAAAGTGGTCGTGAACCAACAGACCAATGTCTAGTAATAACTGTGTAAGGCGCAGAATTGCTTATTTATTGTTTATTATGTATAGAGTATTAAAGAAATTGGTACACAGCAGAATTATCGAAACACTGCTGCCCCAGTATGAAATGTAATTAGGACTTTCTTGTCCCGTTAAAAACCGAATGTTGATGGAAATATCATTATATGAAAAGAATAGCAAATAGGAAAATAATGGAGGAGCCAAGAGAGGCAGCAACAGAGTTAGCGGAGCCATTGTAACCACTTACAATGTGGGTAATCCTGGCACTCGTTACACTCGCGATAGCAGTGGCGGCACCTTCATTGGAACCCTTCTTAGTTGTGACCTTTGGTCCGTTTACCTTTGTAGAACTCTTGGAGGCGTGAGGACCCTTGGAGCCATTGGAGTTTCCAGAACCGTTGGCATTGCCGTTGTTTCCAGAACCGTTGGCATTGCCAGAACCGTTGGCATTACCAGAACCGTTGGCATTGCCGTTGTTTCCAGAACCGTTGTTTCCAGATCCAGTCTCTTCACAGACCTCTAGCGTACAAGTCACGGTAGCATGCTCAGTCGTGGTCTTTGACAAAACGGATACAGTTCCGTTGTAGTTGGCAGAGACGCGAGAGGTTGAAAGAGTACTTGAAGCCTGGTTGGTTGAAGATGGTACAGAAGATAGGGAGGTATTGCTAGAGGAAATTAAAGATGTGTTATTCAAACGATCATTCTTCACCAATGTTTCAGTAGCAGTAGTAGTTTCGGTTGTAGTACCAGTGAACGTAGCAGTGTTCACTTGGGTAGCATTACCTACAGTTGAATATGTGGTAGTTTGAGTAAACTCACCCTCAGATACTGTGGTGAAAACCTTGGTAGCCAATTGGGTAGAGACAAGAGTCATAGTAGTCTCGGTAAAGACAGTAGTGGTTGCGTCAGAGTAAGCGAGAACGGTAGTTGGAACCAATTCAGTAGTGACAATAGTCTCTGTGATAGTCTGGAAACCGGTTGTAGTCTCAGTAGTGGTACCGACGGTGGTGGTTTGAGTAACATCAGAAGTTAGAGTGTCCTCCTCAGTGGACGTAACGGTCTCAACCTGCTCGTCAGTGCTAACTGTTTCCTCAGTTAGGGTGATCATGTAAACTCTGGTGAAAACAGGGTAGGAGGTGGTAGTTCTGGTACCAACGACACCATCAATAGTCTCGGTAATAGTGGTTAACAATGTGGAGGTGGTTGGAGAGTAAGAAACAGAGGTAGTGGTATGAGTTGATGTGACTTCGACATTCTGGGTGATCTCGTAGGTGTTGGTGTTGGTGATGACGTAAGTCGAAGGCTCAACAACAGTTTGAATAATTGGAACAGTCTGCTCACCAAGGATTGTTTTGGTGTCCACGTCAGTGAGCGTCTCGACTTCAGTGGCTGTGGAGACAACTGTATATGTTTCGGTGTAATCTTCGGTAGTGGTTAAAGTGCTAACATCTGTGTAGGTGTATAGTTCGGTCACAGTGGTATCGCCAGATATGGTGTATGTGGAAGTGCCAACTTTAGTGGCTGTGACGATCCCACTGGTTGGGTAGACAGTGGTAAGAGTAGAGGTGTGCTCATAAGTTCTTGTTGTCGTCCCAGTAACTGTCATAACGATAGTCTGTGGTTCTCTTTTGACGAGACCGCCAAGTGAACCGACGGCCTGAGTAGCTAATAAAAATAGTGATGCGTAGCAAAGTCTCATATTTGATGTTTTAATGTGAGTGGCTTGTTGATGTGTTTCTACTGTTGTAAATAAAGAGCACAACTATTTCGAGAACTTGGGAACTCAACCTCTCCTTTATATACGTTTTTTTATTTTAGCATTTCTCTTTTACAAATGCTGGAAATGCGCATGAAGTTGGGCAATACGTTCCATGCGTACCCTCCCCCTTGTCCTTATTACATCGATGGTTGCCCTTTGGCAGTAGTGTCTATACTTAGACACAATGCCAATATTGTCTATATGCAGCCCCCCCTGTTAATGTTGTTTCTGCGCTTGCTCCTTAGCAGTGCTGCCTATACATAGACTCCCGTCAATTGCCCATACACAGACACCACCTCAGTATTGCCCATACGCAGACACCACGTCAATATTGCCTACACATGGTCGTTATGCCAATTCCAAATCTTCCCTCTTGTTAAACCCGAAACCTCAATTAGGAAAGTGCTTGAAGGTACTTTCCCAATTCAGGAAATAGCCAGATCGGGTCTTAGGTAACCGGCCTTTAGACGCAGTAAAGCATAATATCCGAATCTCTGACACTACGGATCTGTTTTTTCACGCCCCCCAGAAACTGCCGCACAAGTAGGTGAAAAAAATCCTTATGCGCAGTCAAAAAAGGCCAACTGAAAAAGTCCGCAGCGTCACAGTCGAAACAAGAAATGCTGGGTTTAATGCAGGAGACCCAGCACACAAATAAATAAAATATTTACTGCAAGAGGGGATGCCTTCTGCCCCTTCTGAGCCAGACGACTGTTAACATGGCTATGGGATCATTGTTGATTTGCTGGGTTCTCAAGAGTTCCAGCTGCATGTCAGCATAGTGCGTGTGTGTCTGAGGGGTGTGCGTAGGGGGAGAATATGCACCGATATGGGGGGCTACCCCTTCAGGCAGACATGGTCCTAGTCTGGACAGCCTGTTGAGTGCTTCCCAAAATATATTATTGGAATGGCGTGGATTCGGGGGTTTTGAGTATATCTGTTATTGCTTTTGTGTTTCTTGGTACATGGAGTTGCTTGCCGTACGGCGAGTGCTGTACGGTGAGTGCTGTACGGCGAGTGCTGTAGCCCCTTGCGTACGGTCATTTACCAAGGGTCAGCAATGCGCATGCGTTGTGGATTGTAGGCCTTATGGCTTCACTTTGCTGAATCAGGAAGTCGTAGCAAGGGGTGAGCAAAATATCTTCTCAGAAAGGGGTTGTTTTATTTGTTAGAACAAGACGTAGTGGCGTGTCACATGCACGGAAAGACTGGGAATACGGTCTTGCGTATGCTAATGGACAAATTTGGAATATAGTCACAGGATATAATTAGCTGGTCTTTACATCATTCTATAGGATAAATGGGTGAATACGCATTACTCAATCTGGCCAATTGTCCAGTCCGAAGGGCTATTACCTAGATTTGACTGCAACATAGACATAACAACTCGTCCAGTCTAGTATAGCACAGCTGCACCTTCTCATCTTTTTACGCAGCCAGCCAGCCCGAACATCATTTCAACAATAAACCGTTGCGAGTAAACAGTACTACGTGCATAAACCTGAACTCTGTATTATTTCAGTGTATTCAATTATGCAGGTTTGTAACAACAACATCACATGAATTGTACAATTCTATAATGCAATACCTGCTCCGCGGTCAGATGTGTTTACGGAAATTGAACTGCACTAACCAGCAATTTGATGTATAACTGAAGGGGATTTAAATTGATCATAGTTCTATGTGATAATTTACAGATATAATACGTCGTCCTCTTAAACCTACATACAATGTAAATAATTAATTAGCGAGACATTAACTTATATCGAAGTCTAAAGTGTCTCTCTTATCCACGTTTCCTCGTTGGAGGCTGTAATTATGCTCTCCTACTACGTGCATCGGACATGCCTTTCTCTTGTATTATCTTTCTTACATTACCATAATGCATAATTTATCTGGTAGATAATTTCCGACAATAACAAATGTATTACTTTGCAGTTTGTGCGGATGTATGGAACAATGACTGCTATGCTCACATACACACGATGAAAGAAACACCAAATGCCATTTTAAACAGCAATTAATGCTGGACCTCTCAGTAAGGAAAAAATGTACATTTTTAAACCAAAACCAAATTCATTGTGTGGTAGCTTACGTGTTACAAATAGGCTTGAATGTTAGGTTATTATATTTTGTATTAAAATATTATCAGTAAAAAGATTAACTACCTGTCCCCTACTAAAGTATATAGGCGAAAGGGGGCATTTCTATATACATGCACACTAATATGCGGTACTCTATTCATATCATTTCAGTTACCACTAGTCATTCACAGGAAATATGGGACCTTGATATCATTCCCTGATCTGTCCTGTGCCAATGTTTCTTAGAAGTTAATTCAAGGCAAGTCCAAAACACGTGCCATGGCTTCTAAACTAAGCTGAGCCGATTAATATGTCAAATTAAGATCCTGCATGAAGCATAACACCCTGTTATGTGCATCTTGGAAGCACTTGATGTTCCCCTAGAACCAAAGGTATAACATTGAAATGAACAGCGTGGTGACACCTACACGTCCACAAGACGCTGCATTATCACTATTTGGAATGAATGCGACTGCAGAAGGATTGGAGCTACCTGATTGAGTTGAACTGCTACCAAGATTGGAATAGTGGTCCAAAATTTCAGATGTGCGTCGACTTGTGACCTTAGTCGCACTAGATTTCAAAGAGGTATACCCAGGTTGATTTCCGAGAGTTTCCGATGGTCGGCCGATAATTTTTGTTTGGGTAGTGATCACCTTTGAAACCATACCTGCAGAATTACGTGGAGCACTCTGACCCGTGGATTTGGCAACCTCCATTTGAGTGGAAGTTTTAGGGACACCAGCACCATCCTTAGTTTTTGAATGAGATAGTGGTTCACAGGGCACAACTGTAGTAACAGTTACACCTGTTATGTCGGTGTAAATTTGAGTTCTGTAAGAAACGCTAGTACTTAGCGAACTAGTAACACTACCGGTGGAGTTGAAGAACTGGCCTGAAACTGACAGGGACACAATTGAATCATGACTACTGGAATGTTGAACACCCGTGCTCTGAGAAGCTACGGTATCCGCTTCACTAAGAGATGTGATGGAACTTGGGGAGTTGCTTGGAACAACAGACACAGATGCACTCTTAGAGCCAGATATATCTGTGGCACTTGAATGTACCGTTTCAGATGGATTCCTGGAGCTTGAAATTCCTGATTCAGAACCTGTAACAATACCAGTTAACGAACTGTTTATTGGAGTACTTGAAGGGGATAACTCTGATGTTTGGGATGAATTCTGAGAAACGACATTGCGGTTTGGGGAAGAAGACACGGAAACATGAGCAAGACTGGAAGTGTCACTACCATCTATCCTCAAGGAAGACCTAACATAACTAGACGACAACGCTCTATTTGAAGATTTCTCCGCATCAGATGATAAATATGTTGAAGATGCAATGCCAGAAGTGCTAGATCCCTCACTACTAAACACAGTCGATTGTTGATCGCTACCTGAGGATGTGATATCTGTGGATACAACTTGAGAAATACTGCTTAACGAAGAGAGTGGTATCGTTGATGTGATACTCGATGAAGATATGACATTGAGTGAGGTCATTTCAGAACTTGAAGGAGTTTCTGAAAGCGAGGAAGAAGAGGCATCGATTGTAGAAATATCTGACACTGAAGACGTCTCTGAGGTTGAAAGAGAGGATGGAATGGAAGATGAAGATGAAAATATTGGTGTACTAGCAGGAACATTAACGTAGTAAAAAGTGTCGTAATATGAAATATTGAATGCTCCCTCTTCAAATGCACTATAATACGAAGCAGATGTTGTGAGCTCTGTACTAAATGTAGTGGTGTATGTTCCAGTCCATGTTGAAGTTATTGTGGTTAATTCCTGATTTTTACAAATTATTCCACGAGGAAGGTTAGACATCACATAGTCGCTAAAGTCTGTGATCACTCCTCCACTTGGCAGGACCATTGAGAAATTTGCTGAAGCATATTGTTGATTGACTTGAGCCGTGTCATTATAGACATTATCGTATTCGTAAGCCAAATAATAATTTTGTCCAGCTGTCATATTTATTGCCAGCGTTGTTTTGGCAGTGTAATCAGGTCCTTCTGAATGTGAGCCAACCTCAGGAATAATGTCTAAATTGGAATGTTCCCTACCGGAAGGGTCCGGTACGGAGCCCTTACACCAAGCACCAATATTAGAAACTGCAATGTAAGCTGACGTTCCGGTATAATCTAAATTAAATGTGTGGACCCCGTTCTCCTTGGCTGTAAAGACTGAAAAGAGAAAGATTGCATCGTTTTTAACATCAATGCTTTGTCTGAAAATTCTTTCTTCCTCATATAAACTTTCACTATCTGGCACCCGATTAAGCTTGACAGTAAATGACGATTCTGAAGTCAGGCCTGATCTTTCTTCGTAAATATATGGGAAGTCTGAAATGTACATCTGTAATGCGTTTCCCGACTCCCCCTTAATCTCGGATATAAGTGCATATGTGATAGTGTAAAAAGTGAACTGATTACGTGCACCTGTCAAATCGGGAAACGTTACCATCGGGTAACCGTCGTTATCGTAATATTCATTTGCACACGCG